>JACCPG010000822.1:0-13309 GCA_016069955.1 Drepana arcuata | reverse complement strand
CCTACGAAGATCATCTCGATGAATCCTTCATGGCAGAGGCAGACGGAGTAGAGTTTAAGTTTTCCCTGGAGAGTTTAACATGGAGTTGAAGAGGAGACAAGAAGAGTGGGAAAAGATTCCTGCAGGGTCGTCAACGCGCGAGCCATACCCCTGGTATTGTAAACGTCAGTAGCCGCTTGCCATCAGGCGGACCGCATGCTTGTTGGCCACCCGTGTGGTATTAAAGACCAGCTTTTCTTGACTTACAGCCTTATCAACGTTTCGAGTACTCTTGACGTTCTAAAAGATGATTTTACGTTGTTTAAAAATTATCTGATGATGATATTAGGTTACCATAGCCTATAGGCGTAAGCGTACAAGTATGAAGCAGGATGGATTCTGAAAGGCTGCTAGCATAGCATTCCTTATAGAGCTCAGTTAACGATCCACCACAGTAACACAATGCTACTCAGAAGCAGTGCCATTTGGCTGCCATACGATCTCCTAAATTCAGAACACCAATTCCAACCAGATATCCTTTGCCGATCTCCTATGATAGAACTTCGTACCGACTGATATCCTTTTCTCTTGGCGCTCACGCTATCTGTGGATGTATAAGATGTGAAAACTTGAGTAATGGCGATGGACTCGCCATCTGTCAGGTTGGTACCTAAAATATACCTCCGGCGAAAATTTGTCGTGTAGGTACCAACTACACACCTCTGCCTACCCCTTCGGGGACGCCTAAGGGAAGGCGTGAAAATGTGTACAATGTATATGTTTATATTTTCAGGTCAAAAATATACCTGACGTGTCAGCTGCCGAGGAGAAGGAAATGATGAGCGCTGAGAGCTCACCGAACTCATCCAGGTTCGTGCACAGTGTTCACATCAGGTCTTGTTATAATAATTGTAACGGCCCGTCTGATGGTAAGCGGTTACCGTGTATTATAGCGCATCATTATGCTGCGCTGGCAGCATAGGGAACGTAAAGTTTTTTTAATTTCTGCCTCAATAACTCTTTATGGAGGTCTGGTGCACATACTCAACGGAGGAATGTAATATTATAGATAGTGCCATCCACGAAGACGCGCCCCACCAATTTCTAGTCGACGGGGTTGCGGGACCTTTTTCGACGTTTTATAAGTGCCCACTTAGGCCTATGTGTATAAAATATAATAATAATATATTTTCAAATCGGATGGCAATTTCCTGTGATTAGCGCATTCAATTCAAATATACAAACAAACTGTAAATTATGTAAATTGATAATATTATCTTCATATATATTCCAGATTCCCAGAGATGGCCGCTCCTCCTCGCAGGATAGGACGCGAGGACTCCAACAGTTCTAGCAGCTGCGAGGTCCGACTTCAACAGATCAACCCCGCGACTAAGGAGGCCCTCAAAAGGGTTCTCTGTTCTGAAGAACTGCCTAGCAAATCTGTTAAAACGGAAACTGTAACTTCCGCCAGCGATACTGCCATAGATTTATCTAAAAAATCCGACGAAAAACCAATTAGGATCGCCAATTTCTACCAGGAGACCCTACTCGACGACACAACCAGTCCACACAAGAGTGTTATAACTCCAAACCCGACTTACTCGAGCCCTCAGCCGTCGACGAGCTACACGACTTTGAACCATGTCGCGCCTGTACATAGATTAGAGATTCCAGTGCCAAAGCCAATCCACGTAGATGTAAGGAACAGTGTCTGTCCCAGGACCCCAGTAACTCCGGTTACGCCGATTATAAATATAGATTTCTCGAAGAATTTGGCCATTCCAGAGATTAAAGTGTTGGATACGAGCCTAGTTGTGCCCAAGTTGGACGCGAAAGGTAGGCAAATAAAAAGGCAGACTTCGAAACACAAAGTTGAGGTGAAGAAGCCGGAGACCAGACCGCTGGCGCCACAGCCCGTGGACATTGACAGCCTGAACTCCGGAAACCTGCAGATAGACGAAGACTACGATACCTGAGTATGTTTGTAAGTTTGTTTGCTTTTGTCAATTTTTTTTACTGTCGGACGCGTTTTTTGTTGTCCCTACTTAGGATATAATCTCGATGGTTTGAAAATATATTATACGACTAAATAATGTAGTGTTTAAAGAAATACGCGGCTAAGAAAAGAGATACGTTTGTCAGCTGTTCCCAAACTTTGAAAACAATATCTTTTTATGAATACTGCCGAATTGTTCAAAGAGGTCCTTGTCTCTTAAGGTTGGCAGCGCGATACCCTCGAAATGGTAGGCAGTGCAGAAACTAGTATTTCATGTTTTTCTTCGTAGTCTATGGTTATTCGCCTACCGCGAAGCGCGCCAAATCGTATTGATTAATAAAACATAAATGTTTACTTATTAATAGTAGGATGTAATATGATGTTCAATATTACCGAAAAGTGGGTACTTTTATAATTTATGTTGATGGATGTTTTTAGTTTTGGTATGAGATATGTATGTCTTTGTCTTTCTGTAGTTGAGTGAACGGGACGGCGATAGGTGTAGTGAGAATAGTTGCTGTCATTTGTAATTATTATTGTCCAAATACAGACTTTGAAATTGTATATAAACATACACTTTTATTATCGTATATGTATGTAGATGTTCGTTACAACAGGTCATTGCCGCTACTCAGGTGGGTGGTAACCGCTTACCCCCAGGTGGGCCGATAATTCGTGGCCGGTCACGAATTGAAATACTCCGTTAGGGGTAGTACCTCCACCCTACAGAAAACAAATTGCCTGCTTTCTTACGTAATTCATTAATTGCCTTTTACTAACAGCACCTTTACAGTAGGCATATGAACGGCGTAAACCCCTGGCTCCATCCACGGGTTTTGAGACCTTATTGACCAGTGGCATTAGAGATCAAAATTCTCTGTAAGTTTAACAACAGCATTCGGGATGTTTTAAATAAACACGAATGTCTAACTGTCAAACTTTCATAGAATAATTGTATACATAAGTATATGTTAGATGGAGTAGGTATATATATATATAAATAAATATGTATGTTTGTCTTGTCAAAGGGTTCTTTAGAAAATGGATGGGTAGGCAGAGGTGTGCAGGTAGTACTCACACCACTTTCCACCAGAGATATATTTTTTTGGTGCCAACGTGATAATGGCGAGTCCATCGCCGTTACTGAAGCACGACTATACATACGCCTTTGAGTTGCTTCTCGAACGTATGGAAGTTTCCTCTCGATGTTCGTAATGGTAATGGGTGTGACTAATCACTATACTTTGGTTCAGTCGGGATTCGAATTTGCAATCTTTGTGTTGCAGGCAACTACTCGAATCACTGTCTTTTAGAGTCTAACAAAAATAAAATTTACAAAGTGAGCATAATAATACTCACTCTTTAACAATGTTGGAATTTCATTTGTTTATCTTTTGAGCTAATTGTTTGACCAAGTGTTTCCATTTTCTAAAACGCCCTGTGAGTATATTGTAAACGAGAATATGGATGGAATATTTATTGTGTGCTTCTGTATAGATACAAAGTTATAGTTAAACACTGTTTTGAATAGTTTGATGTCACTAGGTGTAAAATGTTGAGCGTCCAACAATACGTTTTCATTCTGTGTGACCTGAGACACACCAGTCAATGCCACAAAGGATATAATTTTAATTAAATTATAATGTTTATATGTACATTTTCGACTTTTTCTATACTCTGCACCTCTCGCCATCGACAGGGAATTTATCCCCATACCTTGGAACTACAAAGGTCTCGCAGTGCGCGGTTCCAAAGGAGTTTCATGGTTTAATTCCAAGGAGTACAGCAAGGAGTTCTTTAAGAGTGTGAAGAGATTCCTGCAGGGTCGGCAGCGCGCGAGCAATAACCCTGGTGTTGTAAGCGTCCATAGGCGGCGGTAACCATTCACCTTCAGGCGGGCTGCATGCTTTTTGCCACCCGAGGTATAAAAAAAATCGCCGGATATATGTCATAGCTGCCAACGTGACATGGCGAGTCCATCGCGTTACTAAAGGACGACTATGTATAAGTCTCGAAATTTCCTCTCAAACGTATGTACGTTCTCTCTGGATGATTTCCTTCACCGCAAAGCAAGCGGGGTGATTAATCCACTGTACTTAAGTTAAGAAAAACTCGTTGGTACTCAAAACCTGCGACCATGTATGAAGACAATGTGGATGTGAAGCGAAAGAGGTGTTTAGAGAGAACTGGCGCTCAAATCTCTAGCCATGTGCCTGAGATGAATGAATGAGGATGAAAATAAAACATGGAAATTGTCATCATGTACAAAAATATTTCATTTAATGTCAGTTAATTAATTATTGTTACTTAACAATAACAAGTACTTAAATTAAACATCCCTTGATGTATCCACAGGCTATTGTAACAGATGTGTATTTAAAAAAAACAAGTTACAACTTTAGACACCATACCTGAGTAGTATTCAAGGTTAAGGTAGTATGAAAATCGGGTGCTTCCTAAATTCTATGGCCCTTCAAGACGTGCAATTGTTACCATGATTCAAGAATGTTTAAACCACATAACAATACTTAAGTATCTATACTGTTATTATAAAGAGGAAGTACGATTGTTTGAACTCCAATCTCAGGAAAAACTTATCAATTTGAAAAAAAATTGATTAGATAGCATGTTTATTGAGGTAGGCTTTGGGGCTATCGGCTATAACCATGCTCACCCATCAAAGTTAACGCGAGTGGAGCCGCAGAACACTAGTTAATATCTACTCTATGAAAGTCCATCTCGTCCGCACTCTTGAATAATGATGGCAATACTACGCCGAATTTCAGCTGGTATTAGGTTATTATTATTCATATTCATATTGTATAAACAAAACTGGAGCCAATGGATTTTGGATTATTAAATACTGTCATAATAGTTGTATCTATGCTTATATAATAAAGAGGCAGTTCGTTTGTATCAAGGCGCTAATGTCATAAAAGTATGTGTGTCGGAACTACCTATACACCTCTGCCTCAGGGATCCTTATGGAAGCATGAGGTTATATACTTCAAAACCTATTTAAAAAAATAATTTAAAAGCCTGCTTATTGAGAACAGCTCTAGGCTATATACTAGCATGCTACTGGGCTGGGAAGGGCCGGAGTAAGAATTATATTTATGTCAAGTAAAGTCTAACTTTGAAAGTTCCATTCAGTCGTTATCAATGTTGTTATCAGTCGCTTAATTATTATCAAATGAAAAATATATAACACATTATAAATGTATCTAGATCCAATCGAACAAGTCTGTAAGTAAACACCAAAACTGCCTTTGTGTAGAAATGTTTTTAAGGATATTTTCTCTATTGTTATAATTAGTTCCTCTTTCATAGAAAAACTACTGAACGGAATTAAAATTGACACAGAAATAGATTATTAGCTTGATTACCATATGGGATCATATGTTAATCAATCATATATTTGTTACAGAACAAATTTAGTAAAAAAAACTTACGAGAGAGAAACCGCGGGTCACAGCTAGCATTTCATATAAACGAATGCTATAATAAATACTAGCGTGTGAAAGGCGTAGTCTCGCTTTCTAACATATTACTCGACGCCCGATGGAAAAATTGAACATAGCATAAATATAATTGAAGACTACATATTAAAAAACAAAGTCCCCAGCCGCGCCTGTCTGTATCAAAAACTGTACATATTTTCATGAGGTTTTCATCAATGCAAGATAATTATTAGAGGGGTAAATAGGCAATTGTAACTGATCGCAACATTTGCTATTTAATGCACGATATTTTGTCTGAAGATTTATTTAATTGGCAAGAATGCTTGAGGAATCTTTTTTAGTTATTGAGTTTCATAAACACTCCTGTTAAACAATCATCAATTCCCATATTTATTTAAAAAAAATTGAGATTCACTAATTTTAATAATAATATTTACTAAAACAGCTTACAACACTAAAATGTAAATAACAAAATGGAAATCTTAATGTACATAACAGTCTGTTGTCTAACGTAAAGCTACCGATAACTATACTAAAGAACCTCCTCCTTTTACCAATTCGGTTAATATTAAAGGCCGTGATACTGTTGCTTGGAATGTTTTATAAAGAAACACGCAAATAAGGGAAATGCTTATAGGGGCCGTCCATTAATGGTGTGAGCCAACACCCTTAAATGAGGGGGATCAAGCCTAACTTTACTGAAAATAGATGAGACTTTCGAATCAGTTCCTAGCGGATCTCACGTGGGTCTCTGAAAAAACATATAATGCGTAAAAAATTGATTCTAAAATATCTATCGAAGAACCAAAAAGAAAATATTCACATCAGTGAACTCAACTTATAAACTGGTTCGACTTGCGGTCCTTCGAGCCGTTATTTTTTTACCGCAGGCTCACCAAGCAACATAGATACCTACATTCAAACAATAATTATGTTGATATAAATTAAGATATTGTATTAATACTGATTACAGTTACTTAAAAAAATGGTAATTGATGGCATTCTATTTACATTGCTGTGGCATGGAGTAGTAAGAAATGTAAGACCCGCATTTATATGCAATACAACTAGAAATAGCTATAATACAACCAATGTTCATACAAACTAGAATAAATTAACACTAAATCCCCTATTTATCGTTACACTAACACTTACAACTATTATGCGAACATGTGAACATCTTTAATTAAATAAAATCTTTTATAAATATTTTGTGCTAAATACACTTCTATAAATCTTATTGTAGTACATAAATTGAGCACCCATTATGATAAGGCACAATATTCATATGCAGTACTGAAAATTATTTGATATGAACATACTGTTACTTAAAATATGACAAAGCAGATATACAATGCAAATGTATCTGGAAGAGATAGTAGACAATGTTCCAACTACATATATGTTCAATATTTAGTGATGATCAAATATCAAGAGCATTCTAAACTGGCATATACATATATGAAGAGGCTGAGATGTACAGTCTATTATGTCATTTAAGAAGACCTTCTGATAGTAAAAGTATATTAAAGTGCTCAAAGACGCGGAAGACGTAATATAATATATTTAAAGATATTACACAATCAAACATTCTAACCCTTCTATTCTAAGTCAAAAATTAATTTGGAATGTAAAATATGAAATGGCAGTCTGCTTATATAGTATGTTTATCTATGACTGTGCTACAAGTGCTGAAGGGATTTGAGTTTAACTTAAAGCAATTAGAGTGCATATTTATCAAACTGGTGGTTCATCACTCGCTCATGCCTGTAGGTAGTGTACATATTTTTACAGTTACTAGAATATACATATTATATACATATTATTGATTAATTACTCTCAGATTTTCATTTAAATCTATATAAAAAGCCTCCATTATAAAATGATTCAAAATTACAAAATTCCTGAATTTATACTTGTAAAATATCCTGATAAAATTTGTGTACGTAAAATTTTGACAGCTAGTCGGAAGGGAAGTAACAACTGAAGAATTAAAATTTTACTTACACAAGTTTGTAATTGACACCATGTACACAAAATAGCATGTAATTGTGCTTCAGCTGAATTCATTCCCTTCATACAAGCTCTCACAGACTTCTAGCAGTCGTAGAACAGGACTGATGTTATATGGGAACAGGGATTTAGACACCAATCTGCTTATTTGTAGCCGCAAACGTATCAACACCCTCATGGTGTCATCCAGACCTCTTGTACCACCAGAATCCACTTGCTGACATGTCTCAAGGAATTTGGGCCAATTTCGCCTAACATATTTCAAAAACCTCAATAAATACAGCAGGAAACATGTCTCATTGCTCACTAAGTAGTCCAATAAGACGTCACTATCATGTGATACTACGTTAAGAAACTCCATAAATGAAGATATGGGATTCAACATTGGTATTAAGTCTGGATACACTGAGTTCCTATATACAATCCCGACTGTAATATCAAGTGTACACACCATAGATTCTATCAAATAATCGTCTTGCTCGCTAAATAAATGTATTAGCATTTTCGTAAAAGCTGTCTCAGGGTGGAATTCTAAGCGACTTCTTATAAAAACATCAAGTTTTTTCAATACATCCCTTATTGATCTCTCCACAATCTGCATATCCTGTATTGCATTATAATCTGAGGAGTCTATTGAACTATCTGACGAATCACATCTCATTTCTTTCACTGTTACGGCAACAGACTTTAGAACAAGCAAAGACATCCTTTGCAACATAGTTTTGTCAACTGATCTAGGGGAATCTTCATTGTCATCATCACCATAACTCTGGTCTACCAAATGTATTGAAGTTGTCAAGGGGCTTACTTCAGGGCCTAATGTATAGTCTCTTATGATAGTACAATCAGGTCCCAAGAAACCGAATCCACTCATACTACTTTGTACTCTCACATCACTTAGCAGCCTGAAGTCTTTGACAAACCTTACAATAGAATGAGCCACACAGCAAATCTCATCTGGTAATATATCCTGTAACGCCAACGTGGACCCATAACACAGCACTTCATTGAACAAACTCAGTAAGTGACTGTATATTAAACTCGGTAGCATTGTATTCCTTAACAAATCTACAAAGCTCTGTAAATCTGCATAAAATGGTTTAGTGTCCACTACAGACAAATTGGCTTTCACACTTATGATATTCTCCCAGAGAGAGAAAAACGTTAATATACAATTTTCAGCATTAGCTAAATTCAGGTACCTCAGTAGCAATAGCTTCATATTTTTCACTAGCACAGGCCAGTGATGCTCCAACGTCTTGATTGACAAACATTTTATATGAGACGTGTCAAAAGATTCCGAGTCTGTCAGTATAACTGTGACACAACCATGCTCATTGACTCGCTCTATCCTTGATTGCAGTGGCTCTGGGGACGTTGACTGCTCTGTTCGTCCCCTGTCATCTTCAGACGGAAACTTAAGTATGGGCTCATGGAGTTGAAATGTCGAGGACCTATCATCAGCCTGGCCTGATGAGGTTGATGGACGGCTTGACGTTTGCAGATTTGAAAATGCATTTTGTAACGAACCACTGTGTGAACTTGATGGCAAATCTGAGTTGGCACCAGACCCATACCCTACACTACTTCTGAATGGATTATCACCTTGCACATGCATATTTCCTGCCGTATTTATATAGTTACTATCCTCCAGAGGATGTTGTTCAACATCCTTCCACTCAACTATCCTTTTAATAATATCCAGACTGAAGTTAATCTTTTGTACTGTTATTCTATTTATCCTATCAAATAGATAAATGTTCTCTGCAATTTGTTGTAGCCAATTCTCATCTACTGTATCCTTGGACACAATTAAAAAGCTAGCAAGTACCCGACTGGCAACAAATGTAATGAATTTACTTTTGTGGTCAGCTAGTTCCACCACTTCTGTGATCCAATCATGCCTGTTCCTGACAAATATGTCGCATGCATGCATTAACCTTGAACATATAGTCCCAGTACTGTTCTGTTTCAAATAAATATCAAACATCAACTGCATTGTAGAGAGATACGTCAGGGAACCGGTCAGCGGCCATGAAACTATATTTAAACGTCTGTCAAAAAGCTGTGTCACAACATCTTCATCAAATGTACATAAGCATTGTCCAACAAGGGCTTCCTGCAGTATTCTGAGCTCCGCAAGTAGCCTATCATTTTCAGAAGTCCAATGAGGTGTTGAGTTTGAACACGAGGGTATAATTTCTACACCAGAATCAGTAGGAAGTAATATAGAGGAACAATCAACAGCGTCTTCACTTACGGTACCACTGTCGGGTGACTCGCCATTCCTGGACGGGAAGTCCTCGGATGTTTCAGCTTGAGGCGTCTCCGAATCAAAGATGTCAGTGAGTACATCGTCTGCCGATCTGTCGCTCCCATCATCAATGTCAGGCGCGTCGATCCGCTGTTTCTTCTTCACGGGCTGATCTGAAGCCATACCTTCATCTGTGTGGGCTTCACAGATATGACCCCTCAAAACCATTAACTCTTAAGTTGGAACGCTTCACTAACTATGATCTACTTTCGGTTATCACTGTATTCGGTTTTATTGCGTTGGCAAAATAACTCTGAAAACAAAAAGGCAAATATGAATACATGACCTTTCCGTTCAGCTACTCAATTACGCGGGCAACAAAGCCTTCGAATTCCTGAGCTTTTACAACACCATACGTTATTATACACATTATAACTTTCAGTTTTAGGCCACTATTACGCGATTAGAGCACAATAATACACCAATTATTGATGTACAACAATATTTCTTTGAACTTTCCAAAATATTTTGATGTCACACATACCATTAACGAAAAGAGGTTGTTTCGACACTTATTCCTGTTGTTGGAATCCATATATTACTTGTTACCATACACTGCAATCCAATAAAACTTTGTGACACCTAGTTTTCAGTGATAGTTTGGTGATAAATTGAAAATAGCTTCAATTACAGATTCTTGAAAAGAACATCGACTCCATTACGTACAAATGACGCTCTTCCAATGGAGATACTTTCATCATTGGAATTTATGTTAGATAAGCAGAGTAAATCTCAATTGACAACATTACTCGGGTAATTTAATAAATTGAAGTAAAAGTACATTTTTGTTATAGGAAACTTTATAGTATATTATAAATAATTGTATATATGAGAAGTAAAACCATTACGGAATTTGAACCTCCATTTCCGGTAAAGACGTTGCCAGTGCCAGTTTGACGACTTCTGAATTTAGCAAACAGTAGGTAGTTACTTAGTCATCTCTTATTTTATTTTTCAAGTCTTTGACTAGTTTTTGGTGTTCTAATTAATTTATGAGTAGAAATAAAAAAAACTACATTTAGGAAAGGCGTTGACGAAATAATCACGTAAGGTAAGTAATGGCGATGGACTCGCCATCTGTCACGTTGGCACCTTATACCTCTGGCGGAAAGTGGGTGTGTGGGTATTACCTATACACCTCTGCCTACCCCTTCGGGGACCCTTGTGGAAAGGCGTGAGGATATATTATTATTATTTTTTATTACGAAGACCTGATTGTACTGTAGGAAGTTAGGGCTGACATGGCCTTTTAACCAGGGCTATAATATTTCTATAACCTTTCCGGCAAAGAAATAAAAAATGTAGGAAATATATGAAATATTAAAACATGATATTTTTGGTTTAATGTCCAATTTCGTTTATATTCTGCATATATTTTTTATTTACAATAACAACAATTAATAATATTTACAAAGAACAGTTACAACTAACTACTTACAGATAAAATATTTGTCCCAAATCGGTATCCCGAGGTAAAGGCTTTTTATTTATATTTCGTTTATGTATGAATACGTTGGCAACACTGTTAGCCTACTATTGTTAAGCTATGCTATGCTATCTATCTATAGTACTCCGACTAAAATGTCTGCTTCGAAATGATCGAAAATAATTCATACAAAATGATACAATAGCCTTAGACAAAATCAATTAGATTTTCCACAGGAATCAGGTGAATATTGATAAGCTTTGCTTGTGGTGTGTTATTTATGTTTTATGATGACTCATAGCAGTGTTTTTGCATAACAATTTATGGAAGAAATATAGGTTAAGATCTCGCAGGTATTGTATTCAATACGAACAATATAAAAATATGCAGTGAAATATAAGTGTTTTGAGTGGATGCTATATTGATTGCACGCAAGTATGTTATTTTTTATTTATAGGCGCGATGCGGAAACAGTATCGATATGTCATGAAGATATATTGGTCTTTTTTTGAAGTGTAAAACTGTACATAATGTTCTAATGGAAGGATTGTGAAAGCGTTCCAGTATTAGTGACACCCGCAACCTTGTAATGATCGAATAGAAAGCATTTGCGACCATTTTAATTGTTAAACAATGAGTGATCATTCTTTAATTTCCTGTTGACCCGAAACTACAATCAGCCGTGGGTATCGCGCACTAGATTGGACTTTTTCTAAATCGCCGACTGTCGTAGGTAGCCGTAATTAACTTATACCTAATCATATTGAATATTCCTAACATCTGTATCAATAACAATATTTTCATAATTTATGCTACTGAAGAATCAGCCTTGAAATATTTGTAAAAATAATTCATTATTCAAAATAGTATGCATTAGGAGGATGTGATTGTTCTGAGTTTGATGATGTTTAGTAATTTATGTTAAATGTAATATTACACTGATACAGTGTGTGACACATTTATAATAAGTTGTTTATAAATAAATCTGTTTTCCTTGTTAGTTAATAACTTAACTTATATGCAACAATATTTTCTACAAGGACAGGAAAACAGACTAAAAATGCTTATACCTCATAGTTCTACAGTTTCCCTTTAACACATAGCTTTTGTAAGCTGAAATACCTGATGGGCAGAGGTACATTTGTATGCAGATATTTATCACATCTCAAGCTCTATGGTAAAGTAAAGTAAAACATAGTGAGAAAACCTGTATGTGTTTGAGAGAAATTCAATGACATAGTTTAGAAATTGAGATGGATTTGCCATCTGTCTACACCAAATTGTATCCCAGCCAAAAAGAGGATATTGTTCACCCCTTTCATCCCTTGTGGGAAGGTGTGGAGATAAGATATTCAAATGCAGTAAAGTAGTTGAATTGACCTCTTGGAACTTATATATGTACCAATTACTGCATTTAAACTAGTTCTATGAAACAACCTCAGATGTCGCAAGAACATAGCAGTTTTTTTTATTGCTTTCTCAAGATAGGCTCCTGATGGGTAGGCAGAAGTCTAAGAACATTCTGTGGGGAGTATTTAGCTCAATATGCATTACTTACACATGCATACCATTATACTGAACTTCCAACATTTTGATATGTAATGTACTTGTTGTCATACAAATTCTTGGTTTAGTCATATGATTTTGATGCTGACTGTACCTATTAGTAAGTGGTCAAGAATATAATCTGTAAACAAACATAATTATGATGTTAATGACCTGAGATAAGCTAATGATGAAAAAACTTGGCTCTGTAATGCAACTTGTTACAGATTAAAACTATTTACAAAACACACAAGTACATCCATTAGTTTTTAGTTGAATTGAATAAGGTTCAACAATTTAAAGGTCTTGTTAAACCAAAGCAAATGTAAGTCAAATGTCTAGTTGAAAACCAGACCAATTGTGAGTTTTCCTTAGTTAAAGTACAGTTATTAATAGTATGAGCTTTACAGTGAAAGAAAACAGAGAGAGAGAGAGACCTGCTATTATTGATAAGAATTTTTTTCCAGTTGTTTTATTAAAAATAACTGATATTCAATATAAAAATCTTGGACAATTTATCTTTCACCCTCCGTAAAATGAAGATTGATTTGTTTCCCATTATTGTCCAAAAC
>JACCPG010000821.1:0-11178 GCA_016069955.1 Drepana arcuata | reverse complement strand
GGGTGTGTGGGTATTACCTGTACACCTCTGCCTACCCCTTCGGGGACCCTTGTGGGAAGTCGTGAGGATATTATATAAATATACATTTTTAATTATATGTAAAAGTTCAAAGACAAAAGCCGTGGTGGCCGAGTGGTTCGAGCAGTTGCCTGTGACACAAAGATCGCAAGTTCGAATCCCGACTGTACCAATGAGTTTTTCTGAACTTAAATACAGTGATTAGTCACACCACGAGCTTTACGGTGAAGGAAAACATCGAGAGGAAACCTGCATACGTCTGAAAAGAAATTCAAAGGCGTATGTATATAAAGGTGTGTGCAAGAAGAGGCAGAGGAAGGCCACGTTCCAACTACCTGGATCGAATAGATCGGACGCTCAAGGACAGGAACGTCAAGAGTACTCGAAACCGACGAGCATGTATGAAGAGACTGATGAATGTAGACGAAGCGAGAGAGCTGGCGCTCTATACTCTCTACCTACCGCGTTAGGGACTCGGCGTGATTATATATGATGCTGATTATATAAGAAAACATTCTCACATTAGACCACATTTCTCCGAGCCTCTTGGAAATGGCAGAGAAATCCATGTCGGGATGCTTGCGTAGGAGCTCGTTGCGGGCTTCCTTCGCCCACATCATATACGCCGTAATGCGAGTTTTACCTGCACACAAAGCATATATGTATAACTAGCTGGGCCCGCGACTTCGTCCACGTGCATTTTTTGGATATATCTTTTGGTTTGTAATATATATCCTCACGCCTTCCCACAAGGGTCCCCGAAGGGGTAGGCAGAGGTGTATAGGTAATACCCACACACCCACTTTCCGCCAGAGGTTTATTAGGTGCCAACGTGACAGATGGCGAGTCCATCGCCGTTACTCCAGCACGACTATACATACAATCATATTTTTTTGGGTATGTTAAGTGAAGCTTATCACAATATATTAGTGAAAACCACATCTAAATCGGATAAGCCTTTTCTGAGATTAGCGTACACAAACGCGCAGACAAAAATATACCTTTATCTTTACGCTGTGCTTTAGCCCTTCCAACTACACGGCCATCTTTGATGACCACCTTCTTCTTATTCTTCTCCATCATGTACAGGGAGTTGGCCGGAGTGCGGGCGGAACCTTCCTCTGACCCAGAGCTCTCTGACTCCATACTGAAAAATAGGAATTATAAAAGAATTATTTATATCTTAATGTATATAAATTACGTGTCACATTGTTGGTTGGTGGCAATGGGCTAAACTATTTAACTCATTTCAATCAAATTTGCTGTTTTGCAAGTTTAATCCAACTGAAAAGATAGGATAGCTTACATCACAACTGGACCCGATAGGTGGCTCTACAATCGTGTTTCAGGAAATATTACCTTTTCATCTGGGCAAAGCTGGGCGGGACAGCTAGTATATATATATATATGCTCACGCCTTCCCACAAGGGTCCCCGAAGGGGTAGGCAGAGGTGTAAAGGTAATACCCATACACCCACTTTCCGCCAGAGATATACTTTAGGAGCCAACATACGCCTTTAGGTTAGTAAGAGACTAAGTAAGAATGCTCATATTGGCTCCCACTTCATTGAATTTTTATGGCGTTTGTGGTGCGCGTCCCGACCTGCTACCTGCACTTCGCCATGGATGAGGGCTTTTGGTCCCAGGGCGTGGTGTTCCGTCGTTTCTGTGGACCAGTGCCACACGAACACTCGAGGAAGTGATATTGTTATGATATATATGTTAGTCTTGTAAGGTATTTATGTAATATAGCTATATATTTTAGGATAAGGTATATATAGGTGTAGGTATATGTAGGTATAAAAATGTGCGGCGTAACGATATTAGATCGAATCCGCAATGAAGAGATTCGCAAATCAACTGGCGTGAATGAGGGCGTGATTGTAAAGATGAAGAAAGGCATGTTACGTTGGTTTGGACACAGAAAGGATGAGTGAAGAAAGATTGATGAAACAGATATACAAAGCAAAAGTGTGTGCAAGAAGAGGCAGAGGAAGGCCACGTTCCAACTACCTGGATCAAATAGATCGGACCCTGAAGGACGGGAACGTTAAGAGTACTCGAAACCGACGAGCATGTATGAAGAGACTGATGAATGTGGACGAAGCGAAAGAGGTATGTAAGTCTAGAGAGAACTGGCGCTCTATACTCTCTGCCTACCCCGTTAGGGACTTGGCGTGATGATATGTATGTATGTATGTAGGTATATATTATATGGGCCCTTTAAATTGTAACATCTATTTAAATGTGTTGCCTGAAATAAAATGATTTATTATTATTATTATTGAATAATAATAATAATAATACGGGAAAGAGGCGTGATTATATGTATGTATGTATGTATTATTGAATGGCAGCAAAACCTGGCTTTTTGAGGATGCGTGGAATTAATCTAAATGGAGAGTATTTGCAATAAAGAAGTTTCCGAACAACTGACATGAATGAGGTAATTAATCCAATGATGAAGAAAGTCAAGATATGTTGGTTTTGAACATACAAATACAAAAATATTGTAAGATAGAAAGGACAGGCGTGCTGGAACATATCTCGCTCAGAGACAGCATTGATATCAAGTGTGGCAATGCTGCTAGTCTTCTTGGCATGTTGCTTCAGGATACTGATTTGGGTCAAATATTTTAACTGTGTGTAGTTAGTTTCAACTGTTCTTTATACAAATTGTTATTGCTGTTATTGTAAATAAATTTCAGATAGTAAGGATGAGTCAAGATCAAAGACTGATAAAGCAGATATAAAATGCGAAAATGTGTGGAAGAGGAGGCAGAAGACACAATACCTGTCGGCATTATCTCCATTGTTATCATAAAAATCCGATTCGCTGCCAGACGCCGTGCCGGGCTCTTCTGCTGGACGCGGCGGCGCGCTCTCCTGCGCTTGAAATTCCTGATTCTCTTCACTACGAAAGTTGCTATAAGACTTCACCGGCGTCTGTCGTCGGTACCTGCTCTCAATATCGTCTGGCGACTCGAAATCCATCAATTTAGAGCTCTTCTTTCTAACTCGACCGCTCCGAGAGATTCCAGTCACTTCCAAATCTGATAAACACAAACGTTCAATAATACGAGGGAATATGGGATAGGTCCTCGATATTCTGTGATCAAAAATGTAGAACAAGCTTACCTTCCTGCATCTTGGCGTTTTATATTTGTGTGGTAAAGTTCAAATGCTAAGAGCTTTACTATTTTGCAATAACTACAATGGGCAAAAGAGTGAAGGTAGGTAAGTACCAAAGATTACAATGTATACTGTAAGTAACTACATGCATTAACAAAGCATTTATCGATTATCAAGAAGGAACCAACAAATAGCAATCTGACATTAGAAAAATTATGTCATGACAAATGCGAATTGACTACAGAATATAAATATGTAAAATTAAAAAAAAAGTAGAGCCAAGATAATTGCAATTTGAGCATAATTTTGGACAGGACAAGGTTTGTGGACAGATACGACAAATGTTCCGTCAATGCATATCTGTTATAGATTTTTAAAACTAACAACAAGACATTTATATTACTCTGGGTCCCTTAGTTAAACCATAGATAGCGCCACAAAGACGCGCCCCACTTTTCTTCCTCATACTATACAAAGTGTAAGGACGCAACCTTTTATTAATGTTTGAGTATTATCGGTACACACTGATTACCTATGAGTGCACACGCACACTACAATTACGACTCGGATCATACTCCATACATCTCGCGACTCTCTCGACTAGAAAGTAGTGGGGCGCGTCTTCGAGGATGGCAGTATCTAAACCAGAGATTACATGTATCCTATATTGCTGTCTCAAGGGGCAACACTGTAGCCGTAATTTATTAATTATTAAATAAACAACACCAATTGTACCAACCATTATATTTCGCTTCAACACTATTGATATACAATAAATAATTACTACGTTATACAAGCCAGACTGTACATGGCAATATTTGTGACACATATACTTTGTATTATGGCAATTTCAGTAGATGAGAATATTCATACACTAGATGTCAAAACTAACATTCAGCCCGCTTGATAGGTGGAAGCTTATCACCGCCCGTGTACGCTTATGGCTGTGATTCGCGCGCTTTCGACCCTGCAATTCTCTTCAGACCTTTAAGTTTGTACGCAATCCCATATTAACCCCCGTATTACGATACATACACATTGTATAACGCACATACAATACAATAAGATGATTTGATCAAATTAAGTTAAATTTTCTACATTACCTTAGAGTTTAAATATTTGATTAGGACCTATTTTAATGTGAGGCATATTAAAAATTGGCGGTTACTTTAAATTTGACAGGAAATAAGAAAAAAAAACCTTTTAACACAAGTTGCTTGAAAACAAAACACATGTATAAAGCTATCAGAAAGATTTTGATAAGATTATTAGTCTTTAGGACATCAACAACAACAAACTACAAACATAAAAGAAACGATACAGATGCAAAATAACACAGAGAACGTCGAAATTGGCAAGATTAAAAAAACAGATACAAATAAATCAGTGGGTTGGTGCCCAAAAGCCTAATATCAATATTGTTTAACAAAGTATTTTATTTTTTTTATATATTTTTTTAATTTATGTAGTAATTATTTCCACCACAGATAACAAAGAAGAGGTTGAAAGAAAAACATGGCACCATTTTTGTAACGAAAGCCAATGTCCAAGAAAAAGTATTTTAACATTTAAATTGGAACTGGAGTCACTTACAACATATAATAAGGTGTATTAGAGTTGCCACTATTTTGAAATCTAAAATCAAGTGTTAACATAGACAATACAGCTTACTGCTTTACAAAACAGTAGAAACTCTGGACTACGAGGAAAAACCCGTGGAATCAACTGATCCTTCCTATAATATTGCCAAAAATAATAGCACAGCATACAATAAAGCCAATTCCAGTTAAAATTTGGTTCGGCTCCAAAGTAACGTTTTTCGGGGTCGGTTCTTTCTCGTCGTCCATATCATGGTGAACTTCGGACAAAGCTTTCGCCAATTCCGCGTCTGACTTCGCACTGGTCTGAGAAGCTACCACCACAATCCGCTTCAGTTCCCGGATCTGGTTGTTGACTGTATCTTCTTGACGATGTAGATGATCTGTTTTCAAAAGAAACAAAATAATTATGATATATATAATAAATATGGTGAAGGAAAACATCGAGAGGAAACCAGCATACGTCTGAGAAGAAATTCAAAGGCGTATGTATAGTCGTGCTTGAGTAACGGCGATGGACTCGCCATCTGTCACGTTGGCACCTAATATACCTCTGGCGGAAAGTGGGTGTGTGGGTATTACCTGTATTACCTATACACCTCTGCCTACCCCTTCGGGGACCCTTGTGGGAAGGCGTGAGGATATATTATTATTATAATAAATAATAATAAATAAATACCTAGGACAATTGTACACAAATTGACCTAGTCTCAAAGTAAGCAAAGCTTGTGTTATGGTAACTAGACAACGATATATTTACTTATATAGATAGATATATACATAAATACATGGGCCATCCAAGACTAAGGTACAAATACTCGTGTTCATCACACAAATGTCTGCCCTCAGCGGGATTCGAACCCGCGACCTCAAGTTTCGCAGTCAGGAGCTCTGACCACTAGACCAGTCGTCAAATATATCGATACGCCGATATATATTTCAGGTGCCAAGGAAAACAATGAGACCTGCATACGTTTGAGAAAAAAAACATTTAACAATGGTAAGGTTTAAAAATGGTCAGGTAAGATAAACTATTATTGTACATATTTCCAGTAACACAGCATCAAATACTATCGTATGATATCAAATCATTGCTATCTACAAGATTGTATCGCTGACGTCAAATGTACTGCATTCACGTTACATAATATATTTATTAATACGCTTTTATTAGCTTGAGACGTATGTATGTTAGTATGTAACGGAATCTTTGAACATGATTTTAACCCTCTTCAAAACGTCGGATTAACTCGAAATTTGGCATACTTATTAAGGACCGATGACAATTCAATATTTTAAACATTTTGACCCGTTATCCTTACTAGGATAATCAGGATCAGCGATTTTTTATATTAATTTTTGCACTGCTAAGCAAAGGTGCTGATGCTGATTTGAACTTGATAATACGCTACGTAATAATCGTTAAAATAATCGTTAAAATAATCGCTAAAATAATCACTAAAAAATGAAAAATAAATAATAGTTGGATTTTCTATAAAAAGTGTATTTTTTTTAGTTTTTTTAGACTATTATTTATTTTATATACTTACGGTACATATGTAAAAACCGTATTCTATGTAAATTGACATAGCCCCAAAGTAAGTAAAGCTTGTGTTATGGTAACTATATATTTACAACAACGATATATTTACTTATATACATAGACGACGAGCATGTATGAAGAGACTGATGAATGTGGGCGAAGCGAAAGAGGTATGTAAGTCTATAGAGAACTGGCACTCTATACTCTCTGCCTACCCCGTTAGGGACTTGGCGTGATGATATGTATGTATGTATACATGGATGTATAGGCCATCCAAGATGGTCCAAAAATCACACAAATATCTGCCTTCAGCGGGAATCGAACCCGTCACCTCAAGTTTCACTGCCAGGAGCTCTAAAAACTAGACCAGACGGCCGTGTAGCACATACATACATATGCATGTCCTCACGCCTCCTCATAACCGAGTACCGATGGAGTAGGCAGAGGTTGTTCAACAAGCCATAAGGTTGCCTGCGCTTGCAATATCTTGCAGATCTTTTCACCCAGGTATCGTACCATTAAATTTAAAATGCATCAAATGGTATATTTACCAATCAACGATGTCTGTTTGTGGACTAGAGTGGTAATATTTTCTTGCATTTCTTTCAGGTTTTGCGCTAATTGGTCCTGCGAACAAGAAATTTGTCGGTTTTTTTATACAACAAGAGTGGCAAACAAGCATACGGCCCACCTGATGGGAAACGGTTACCGTAGCCTATTTACGCTCACGATACCGAAGTATCACTTGCGCGTTGCCACTCTGTGTTCGGAGAGTTATAGTGTGTTGGCAGCATAAGGTTTAATCCCTCTGCTTGCAACACATTGTAACAATCCTCCCCCCTCCCCAAGGAGCTCATTACTGGAAACCTTATTCACCACGTAGGAGCACAACACAATAAATTGTGTTATTTGGCTACGGACTTCAATAAGGTGGAGGTCCTGCCCCAGTCGAGCAGATCCAAATTCGAACGGGAAACCCGTTATGCCCTACCTCTCTTACTGCGTTGGTTTACTGCGAAAACATCAAAAGAAAATATTATTTCTGCGAGGTTTTCTCAGATCAGATGCTGACTACATCTAACTAGCGGCCCGTCCCGGCTTCGCACGGGTGAACTTATTATTCTTATTATTATATTATTCTTCTTGCAATTAAAATAGCCTATATTAATCAGTGATAATGTAGCATTCAAATGGTGAATTTTTCAAATCCGTCCAGTAATTTTGAGCCAATTCGTTACAAATAGCCGTGGTGGCCGAATGGTTCGAGCAGTTGCCTGCGACGCAAAGGTCGCAAGTTCGAATCCCGACTGTACCAATGAGTTTTTCTGAACTTAAGTACAGTGATTAGTCACACCACGAGCTTTACGATGAAGGAAAATATCGAGAGGAAACCTGTATACGTCTGAGAAGCAATTCAAAGGTGTATGTATATGAGCTTGAATAACGGCGATGAACTCGCCATCTGTCACGTTGGCACCTAAAACATATCTCTGGCGGGAAGTGGGTGTAAGGGTATTACCTATACACCTCTGCCTACCCCTTCGGGGCCCCTTGTGGGAAGGCGTGACGATTTTAAGCAATATCTTGTATATTTTAAAAATATATGTTACACTACTTATGGCTATGTGAGAACTATGTTTGTATGTCTTAATGTCCGACCTGGTAGGCAAACTCTGTCTTCATTGCCTCGGCGATGTCTGCACGGCTGTCGCCTGCGCCTGCGCCTGCGCCGCCCGCGATGGTGTACAGCACGCTCGCAGAGCGCGCCATCTGTTGCTCCATCATGTCACGGAACTCGGCCATTTTGAGATGATTGTTTATGGTAGAGCCTGCTATGCCCAGCACTGTGCCTACAGAGAAATTCGTATATATCCTCACACCTCCATAAGGGTCCCCGAAGGGGTAGGCAGAGGTGTATAGGTAGTACCCACACACCCTCTTTCCGCCAGAGATATATTTTTAGTGTCAATGTGACAGATGGCGAGTCCATCGCCGTTACTCAAGCACGACTATACATACGCCTTTGAATTTCTTCTCAGACGTATGCAGGTTTCCTCTCGATGTTTTCTTTCGCCGTAAAGCTAGTAGTGTGAGTAATCACCGATACAGTCGGGAGTCGAACTTGCAATCTATGTGTTGCAGCGACCACTACAACCACTCGGTCACCACAGGCCTCACGAGGTCACGAAAATATTTGTTGATAAACTAGCTGTGTCCGCGACTTCGTCCGCGTGGAATTTAACTAGAAATTTGTTGTTCAATTTCTTACAATTAATGAATTTCTTACGCCTAATTTACTCCTCATTACATCAGATGTCTGCCAGTGAAAGTCCCGTCAAAATCGGTCAAGCCATTTCAGAGATTAGCCGGAAGAAACAGTCAGACAAACAGACAGGCAAAAATAAAAAAATAAAAGATTTTACAATGGGTACTGTGTATACATCCATATGCAGTTAGTAAAAAACGGGTAATTTTAATATTACAAACAGACACTCCAATTTTATTTGTATGTATAAATTAGGAGGAAGACCAAGATTAACATACATGGGTCAGATCAAGGAAAAAATGTCTTTCATGACGTATAAGGAGGTCAAGGAGGTTGCGCTGGACAGAAGCGACTGGAGGGGACTGCATCAGAGACGCCGACAAGAGCCCAGCTCTTAAATTTGTGATGATGATAAATTAGACTCACCAAATATAGAAGCCACTATGTACCAATACTTGTTCCTCTCTGCATGAGCTCTCTCCCTCTCATGTCCAAGCTTCACCGCGGCCGACATGGTGGCGAAGAGCTCCCTCTCCTCTCGCTCGGCGTCCATGAACAGTGTTCGGAGTGCCCGTTCTTGGATGATCAGCTGTTAGGCGATTTACAAAATATTAATACTTTAATGTGTAAAGGGTACTAGGAATACCTTTGCCTACCCCTTCGGGAACCCTTGTGGGAAGGCCTGAGGACATATTATTACAATTCTTTAAAGAAATACCTTTATTCATTTATTTATCTATAAAAATAAATAAAATTGGAGTGTCTGTTTGTAATATTAAAATATACTGCTTTTTACCAAATGCATAAGGATTTTATACACAGTACATATACCAAAATATATACTTGTAATTTTTTTTTATATTTGTTTGTTCTGGCTTTGGCTTTGTAGATTCTTAGATCTTGCTAACATTGTTATAATTATCTTGTTTTATGTATGCTTTGTATAGTAAGCAGCGACCTATTGTCGGGCCTACGTTGTTCCCCCATACTTGGGTACTATTGCTGTAACGAAAAAATATTATTATTGTATTTGCCTAATGATTTCAAAAGAGTAACCATGGAGTTTCTTGCCGGTTCTTCTCCATGGAAGCGACCAACCCGAACCGTGCTTCTTTTTCGACATTTTATAAGTGCCCACTTGGGCCTATGTGAAATAAAAAGATTTTGATTGATTGATTGATTGATTGATTTCTGGCTAATCTCTGAAACGGCTGGACCGATTTTAACGGGACTTTTACTGGCAGATAGCTGATGTAATAAATGGTGATGGAGTGAACATCCAGCAAGTTGGCACAGTATTATATCTCATAAATCTTCAAGAATAATAAGAATCCAAACTATACCTTATGCTCTTCAGTACAGAGTTGCAAGTACTTTTCATCCCCTTTCATGGTGTTCTGCATCTCAGCGTGAAGCTCCTTCAGTCTGGACTCAATATCAGCTAGCTGCCGGCCAACCTCTCGCCTCTTGTCTTGTGCGGACATGAACCGTTCCTGAAATGGTATTTCTGGTTAACCATTTTCCATACCATACTTGCATTTCTTTTTAAAGTAAGCAGTATATATTGATTTAAGGGCCATACCAGAAAGTACATAAATAAATAATAATAAATAAATTAATAAATACCTGGGACAATTCCACACAAATTGACCTAGTCCCAAAGTAAGCAAAGCTTGTGTTATGGTAACTAGACAACGATATATTTACTTATATAGATAGATATATACTTAAATACATAGGACATCCAAGACTAAGGTACAAATATTCGTGTTCATGCACAGTCACACAAATACCTGCCCTCTGCAGGATTCGAACCCGCGACCTCAAGTTTCGCAGTCAGGAGCTCTACATACTAGACCAGACGGTCGTCATTATATACATAAATGTATATAATGTTTTTTCAATCTATAACCTATATAAATGAATTAATGATATTTGATATCAATAGGGCTTAGCTATAGCAGTTCAAGATATGACTATTTATATACTTTTTGATAAAGGCTTCTAAGGCTTTAATTAAGATAGCATTATTTATAATACATATTTAGAGCAGTTTTAAATGGAGTAAGAAATATTAAGTACATTAGCACTTACCTGTGCTTCAATGACCGTGTTTTGAATCGCCATAATTTCTTCAACGCCAGTAAATTTCTCATATTTGGTGACCAGTTCTTGAACCCTTTTAGTTATAGTCTCGTATTTTACCTTTTCAGTAAAATTACCACCGCTGGATGCTGGGGCGTAGCGCGCCAGGAACTGGTCAACTTTTTGCCGACCACTGCCGCTCAATTGCGGCAAATGCACCATATCTTTCAGCCTTTGAGCTATTTGACGAAGCCGGTCAGCCATTTTCGCATGTTATTCGGGTTGTGTCATATAAAAAAATGGAAAATTTACATTTTTCGTAATAGTGATATCATCGGCACCCCAGATGGGTAGGGAAGGGAAAGAAAAGTGCTTTGCTTTGTTTGAAGTTTACTTTGAAAGTTCCATTGAAGTTTGAAATATATGACTTTGACACTTTCCGTCATATTGACGCGCGGTTTGATGTTGTTATTTCATTTTATTATATGAATTGTAACCACTACTTTTTGATTTCAAATTAACTTGTTTGATTGATT
>JACCPG010000820.1:4584-40031 GCA_016069955.1 Drepana arcuata | reverse complement strand
ACGCTCACAACGAAGTAGTTTTTAAGGTTGTATTCACTTTGTCAGTGGTAAAAGGAGTAAAAACGGTCAGTTGGAAAAATATACCTTTTCAGACTACGTTTGTCTCACACCACTCAACTCGTCTGCAAGGTCTACAACATCTGCGTAGTCCATCGCTGTTACTCAAGCGCGACTATACATACCTACGTCTTTGAATGTCTTTATAAAACTATGCAGGATTCCCCTCGACGTATTTATTCTCTACATTATACTGTTCTTAAATTTAAAAAAAGAACTCATTGGCACACACTGCCAGGGTTTCGATCTGCAATCGGTTCGCAGGAGTCTCAAACCATTCGTCAAGGCTCTTTAAACAAACGAAAAATTTTGTATTTATTTTCTAATATGTATGAAGTAACGCGGAACGTTATCTTTTTTTAAGAACAACTATATAAAAAAGCATCTTATTACATAATCTGTAAGCAATGATTCTTGTTAGTAAATCCTACCAGGAACGGTAGAGGTCATCCTGTTTTGCTCATTCGACCTTCTACTGTTGCCAACTACTGATGCAGCCGTCTATCTCATTCTAACTGACATAATCCTGCTCGTGAGGTGCGTCCTGTTTTGGGCTGTTGGCTATTGGGGACACAATTGTATTTTTTAGAGCATCGTACCGACCAACTGTTTAGGTAGCTGTCCAGTTCGTCCCACTATCTTGTTCTTGGCACGCTCTGTGGGGTCCGATGTGACGTTACAATCGATCGAATCGGTAATAGAAAGCGAGGAGGGAGGCCTATGCCCAGCTGTGGGACAGTGGCTATCGTTATTACCTTATAAAATTACCAACTTTTCACTATTGCACAAAAATTTTATAATCATACAAGTTAAGTTAGTCCCAAACTAGCGAAAGCTTATCGTGGGAACTTGATAAAGATATACATATTTTTATAGATAGACTCTAACTTAGAACATTCAGGAGTAAACCTCTTCTCCTTCTTACCTAATAGTCTTGTTGGTAACAAATATTGGTTAACACTGGGTATGAAACCCAATGATGTTGTATATTTAAACTGAAGATGAAACCCACGAACTTTAGGTTCGCAAACAGAAGCACTGACCACTCGACTCGTAAAGCAATAATTCTTAACAATGACACAATTCTAAATGTTTGTCAATAAGTCAGTGTTACATAATTTCCATACAACAAAATATAATTATTAATCTTCCCAAATGAAAAGATCTCGCAACGAGACAACACCGCGTAGATCCCCGAGCCCATACATAATGCATGGAACTTAAAGAAATGCAATGAAGAAGATGATAGCTCTATTGTAGATAAAGTCCTATTTCCCCCGGCACAATTGAATGATGGCCATCCATTGTGACTATGTTTAGAGATCCTGCGGCTAATGCCAGGATAGGTGCTCCAGAGAATTGCGCTTTATTGGGTCAGTATGTGCGAATGCTGATACGATAAGTGGGTTTATTAGCCGTGGAAGATTTTGATTTGTTCACCTGAGTAGATAGCTACTTGTATAATATGATGTATGTTTCTGTATTTGTGAGGTGAATTGCTGTCATCTCTAGTTAAGTGTTCACCGTCTTTAAATTTCTTAAGAATACAGATTTTTACAGTGATTAGTCACACCACGAGCTTTACGGTGAAGGAAAACATCGAGAGGAAACCTGCATACGTCTGAGAAGAAATTCAAAGGCGTATGTATAGTCGTGCTTGAGTAACGGCGATGAACTCGCCATCTGTCACGTTGGCACCTAATATACCTCTGGCGGAAAGTGGGTGTGTGGGTATTACCTATACACCTCTGCCTACCCCTTCGGGGACCCTTGTGGGAAGGCGTGAGGATATATTATTATTATTATTATATACAGATTTTTACTGTAATAAACATACTCATTAAAGAGCCGTGGTGGCTGAATGGTTCGAGTAGTTGCTTGCAACACAAAGATTGCGAGTTCCAAACCCGAATTTTTTTTTATTTAAGTAGAGTTATTATACCACGAGCTTTACGGCGAAAGGAAAACATTGAGAGGAAAGCAGATATTATTTGACAGTCACGATTATCTGTTAGCTCCAAACGATTCTGCAATCGTGTAACGGGCGATTGAACTTTTTTCACCTAAGCGAAGCTGGGCTATTATAGTTAGTATATTATAAAATAAAGTCGTGCTTGAGAGACGGCAATATTCCCAAAATAAATCAGAGGATTTCCTTTTCTTCTTTAATTATTCAATGTGGTTTTTATTATTCACTTTCATAAGCAGATGATGTTATCAGCAATTAATGCATACTCTGCCTATGTTTTTGGGGACCCTTGTAGGAAGGCAAGGTATGAAGGCAAATATTAAATTAATACATTCGTGTTCTCAAAAGACATATCGAGTCATGACGCACTACTATAATCTTAATTCAAGAATATTTCCGAGGTGTATATGACGTCTGACGCGCTCTTGAATAACAATTAAGGACGCCTCGGTGCAGCTTAAGTTATTTTAAAACTAATGTAGTTCAGTACTGTAAGTTTAAGTCTATTTTGCAAAAGTCACCTCTAAAAACGTTATTTCCGATGGTTTGTGTGTATTAATTGTTTGAAAACGTCATCGCCCAATTCGCCAGTGGGGTTTTGAGAGGTGCACACGCTTTTATGTCCACTGACAACCTAGTAGATGGAATCCCAAACGGACACTAATGAAATTGACTTCTGTGCCTGGGGAAAAAATATAAATTTTGCTCAGAAGAACCGTGGTTACTGTATCAATAAGTTTTTCTGAACTTAAGTACAGTATTAGTCACACCGCGAACTTTATGGTGAAGGAAAACATTTAGAGGAAACTTGCATACGCTTGAGAAGAAATTCAAAGGCTTATTGTCGTGCTTGAGTAACGGCGTCGGACTCGCCATCTGTGTTTCCACCTAAAGTATACACCTCTGCCTACCCCTTTAAAAATGTTGGGTGACGAAGATTCGTTTAAATATTGTTTTTTTATACGTCTTGCCACTTAGTTTCCCTGAAGGGGTAGGCAGAGGTATAACGAAATACATTACGGTCGAGATTCAGCCTGAACGGTCGCGCAAGGAAACTCCTTCGAAGCCTTAGACATTTTAATTGTCATTTCCAAAATCCTTTGTGGGATGATGAGAGCGTGATCGATTTAACGTGCAGTGTGAGTGCACGTACGAACGAGTAGCTACTCTATAAATTATAGTTGATCCACTCGGCGGGGGTCGCCAACTTTTTTTGGCGATATTTGGAATAAATAAAAAAATCTTTTCCGGAAATTATTTTTTAAGTTCATGTCTTTATTGCTGCTTTGCTTTAAAGTCTTCTTGGTAACAAAATAAAGTTCTCATTTTTACGAACATAACTCTAGGTAACCATGTATGAATTAATATTTATTTGTGTAACTATGAATAATTCAACACCTAGATAATCTTTAACTAAAAGAGTAAAAGAGAGAGAAAGAAGAATTACTTCTAGATATATAAAAAAGACAATAGTTATAAGAATTCTGTCTTTCTCGATCGGCAAACCATTACTTTGACATACGACAAAAAGGCCGTTGTTGGCCGGTTCAGGTTCAGGAGCTTGCAACACAAAGATTCCAAGTTCGAATTCCGACTGTACCAATGGGTTTTTCCGAACTTAAGTACAGTTAGGTTAAGCACAGTCAAGCCACGAGCTCTACAGTGCAGGAAAACATTTAGAGGAAACCTGCATACGTTTGAAAATAATTTCAAATGCTTATATATTGTGGGCACGTTTAAGCTAACATAGTACCTTGCGGCACCAAGGCACTCGCGCATACAACTTACATATTTTTTTTTTATTGTATCTTTGTTTTTGTTTATTATTATTGTATTGTATTATTATTCTATATCTACAAATATCACATCTCTTCGAAAAATGTGCGGCGTAACGATATTAGATCGAATCCGCAATGAAGAGATTCGCAAATCAACTGGCGTGAATGAGGGCGTGATTGTAAAGATGAAGAAAGGCATGTTACGTTAGTTTGGACACATAGAAAGGATGAGTGAAGAAAGATTGACGAAACAGATATACAAAGCAAAAGTGTGTGCAAGAAGAGGCAGAGGAAGGCCACGTTCCAACTACCTGGATAAAATAGATCGGACTCTGAAGGACGGGAACGTTAAGAGTACTCGAAACCGACGAACATGTATGAAGAGACTGATGAATGTGGACGAAGCGAAAGAGGTATGTAAGTCTAGAGAGAACTGGCGCTCTATACTCTCTGCCTACCCCGTTAGGGACTTGGCGTGATGATATGTATGTATGTATGTATGTATGTACAAATATCTCAAAAAAACAATAAAAAATATTGAAATGCCCATGAAAATCAAAAATATTTTCCAGATCCGTGCCGCTGGCTATCGACAACTGCTACGACGTTTAAATTACGAGCGGGGCCCATTTTTATCTGTTTTTTTTTATTCGTCGAGCCTAGGGGTGGCGCAATTTTTTTTGGTCTTATTTTTTTATCGAGCGCCCGAATGGAGCACTCTGGTATGAGGTTAAACTGACGATATAACGGAAAAAAACTGTTTTTATGCGAAGCCTACTGTGTAAATATCATCAGGATGCACTACTTTAACTGTTTGTGCAGGCTTATATGGATAAAAGCCTTTTAATCTCTATGGTAATCACGGTTTTATAAAGGGCCTTTATAAAGATGAAATTTAGAACTATATAGCTTAGTTATCCATAGAGAAGAACATACATGTCAGCACGCCGAGTCCCTACCGGGTAGGCAGAGAGAGTGCCAGTTCTCTCTAAACTTACATACCTCTTTAGCTTCGTCCACATTCATCATTCTCTTCATACATGCTCGCCGGTTTCGAGTACTCTTGACTTCCCATCCTTGAGTGTCCGATCGATTTGATCTGAGTAACTAACATTCACGCATTCCATACAGTTGGTTTGCGAATCTCTTCATAATATAGTAATGACATAGATACGCACAATACTATTTTGTTTTCTTTTGAGGAAAAATACGATCACGCCGGTTTCTCATAGGGGTGGGCAGAGAATCGAAACGGTTCCTTAACACCATTTTACCTCTACATAATTAAATAAATCTAATTACTACTCCGCTTCCCTGGGAAGCGGAACCTAGCTTTTCTTGTTCTACAACTAGAGTGGCAAATGAACATATAAGATTCCGAATTATCACTTCTGTGTTGCGAGTCTGTTCTTCGAGAGTCTGTGTTCGCAGAGTTATATAGTGTTGGCAGCATAATGTCAACGCAATATAGCAATCCTCCCCTTCCCCCACCCCCGAAATGGAATAATTGTTGGTAAGGTTTTAAGGTTAAGGTATTGCTCGATGCAAAAAAAAAAATTGGCTACGGACTTCTAAGCATTTCTTCCAAGTTCGAACGGGACAACCGTTATGCCCTACCTATCTTGAATGTATGATATTAAACCTTCCTCCTATGCAGATAAAGATAGAAATGTGATAGCTTGTGTAGTTGTTACTCAATCACTCCAAAACAGCTGAACAGAATTCGATGAAATTCGGCAAATATATTTTAGCTACATAAAAAAAGACTATTAAATCAAATTTAGCGCCTGTTAAGCCGAGAGCACAGCCAGTGATATCATATAAATTAAAGATCCAAGATATTTATGAAACACTACTGTTCTTCACACAATTATCACATAAAAAAACGTATACAAAAAGCATTATAATATCAACGTTTGCAACGAGTGGGGATGGAACGCAAGGCAAGGCCACGTGACTAATGAGATAAAAGACAAATAAAAAATAATGGAACGCAACTCATTCTAACAAGGTTCTGTCCAATCATAGAACGATTTTGAATATTTTATTGTAGTGCAAGAGTAGCATGCAATCTACGCGCTCTCGCACAATCTAACCCGGCTTTGTGCTTACTTTCATGTTCGGTGCATTGACAGGTTAAGAACACTCGCTAGGGCTGCCAGTACATAAGAAAAAGTATTTAATTATTTCTCTTGTCACGAACACGAACACACGAACTGCTCTTTATAATATTTTTAGTATCAGTTTATGGGGCCAGAATATTTTTTTTATTATTATTATTGACGGGGGACCCTTATTTATTATTATTATTATCCTCACGACGTCGTGAGGATAATAATAATAATAAATAAGGGTCCCCCGTCAATAATAATAATAAAAAAAATATTCTGAGTGGGGATGGAACGCAAGGCAAGGCCACGTGACTAATGAGATAAAAGACAAATAAAAAATAATGGAACGCAACTCATTCTAACAAGGTTCTGTCCAATCATAGAACGATTTTGAATATTTTATTGTAGTGCAAGAGTAGCATGCAATCTACGCGCTCTCGCACAATCTAACCCGGCTTTGTGCTTACTTTCATGTTCGGTGCATTGACAGGTTAAGAACACTCGCTAGGGCTGCCAGTACATAAGAAAAAGTATTTAATTATTTCTCTTGTCACGAACACGAACACACGAACTGCTCTTTATAATATTTTTAGTATCAGTTTATGGGGCCAGAATATTTTTTTTATTATTATTATTGACGGGGGACCCTTATTTATTATTATTATTATCCTCACGACGTCGTGAGGATAATAATAATAATAAATAGCCTACCTATAAGCCTATATAGCCTATAATAATAAATAGCTGCCTACCCCTTCGGGCACCCGCCCTAAGGGGTAGGCAGAGGTGTATAGGTAAATACCCAAGAAGATAATTTTGATTTGATTTAGTCGTGCATGACGCTTTCCATGCAAGTTTTTTTTACGTTTAGTTATTACAAACAATTTTACAATCTGCTTACCTCACGAGATAGGCAGAGAGAATAGAGCAGCAGTTTGATGTTTATTTTATTATTACAGGCAGGGAAAGCATGGTGACAAACCCTACAAAGGTTTGATACAAAATTCATAGTCGTGCTTAATAAACAGCGATATATACCACCGGTCTCATTGACATCTACATATATTTTCAGTGAAAAGAGGATGGTGAAGTATCAACATCTGCCTCTCCAATCGAAGACCCGTGCAAAGACTTAAAGTAAAGTTATAAATATATGACTTACTTACCTAGTATCATAAATTAATGTCAGTTGAATTTTAATGAAGACATTTTGAACCCCGACTTAACTTTCAAGTGTTTTTATTACTTACGCCAATATCCAACTTATAATCCTGATTTATGTGACAGCCCTACATTACAAGCACATGCACAGTAGCCTACAGTAGAAAGGGCTTATTAATAAACATGCGTTAACAATAAATAATTGTTTATAATGAACTTTATAATATATTAGTGCGGATAGTTCATTATCCCTTTGCTCACGCACACATCTAAAGCCATGCGAACGCTGAAGTGTTAGGGTTGGGCTGTATCGATTACTCAATATCGATAGATATCGTCCAGATGAATGTGGGGCTTCGTTTAAACAACAGCCAAGGTCAAATTGATCGAATAATTAAACGTAAAAGAGGACGGAAAGAGGAGGGAACGTAAAAGAGACGATAGCGGATTGGTAGGGAATGTTTCAAGATGTATGCGATGGCAATAGGCGATGGACTTTCCATCTGTCAAGTTGGCGGAATATGGGTGTATAGGTACTTCCTACATACCTACCAACCTACCCTTGAGGGGACCTAGGAAGCGTCAGGTCGGAGTTTAATTCCTACAGATGCGAATATTGTCTAATGAACATGATTTACCTTACTCTTGGATTTCATCTGTGTTTATGTATACTTTATCTTTGTGTGTACTTCACTGCTTACCCCGTGAGGGAGTCGGCGTGATAATAATATCATATCACACATAAGTATATATTATTCACTAGTTCACAAAGAACAATTTGTGTGGAATTTTACCAAGGTATTGATCATTCTTGCATACGGCATTTCAAAACCTAAAGACCAACAGAGAGCCACTTTAAGTTTTCTATAGAAAGTACAGCATGAAGTTCTTCAATTCTTGGTGTTGTAAGCAACTGGCTAGTAAGAATTCTTCCCATTGATGTAACAAAAATATTTTGAATTTGGATCGACATTGATCACAACACTATACTGCGCAGGAGCCTCGCGCCGTCCACGTTTTCTTTTATCGATCGGTTGATTAATGTAGTTCAATTTGAATAATAATTTCCAGATACAAACGTTATTGTATGATAAATTTAGTGCAAATTGTAACTTGGTACCAATTGTTAGTTACGAGTTTTAAACTGAGCTGCGATGGTTATTGCACTTAGAAGTATTCTCATTTTCTTTCAACGTGCTATTTTGAATGCTGTTCTTTATTTAAAATTTAAAATATTCGCTGTTCCATCCAGTTTTGTTTCGATGTTTTTTTTTTATCTAGGACCTGAACATACACCCACATAATATAGATCCAGTAGTTTAGTATTTCAGTCACATACACACGTACAGAAGAATTATATACATAAAGATATAATTATCATCTCGCCAAGTCCGGAGATAGGCGGAGAGAGTTGGGCGTCAGTTCTCTCTAGACTTGACCTCTAAGATTTATTTTCAACTTCATTTCAACCGTATATCCGGTTTATTACCAAAAAAAGGTCGCTTGCTAACATTATTTTCTACAGTACTATTTTTTTTTCCATATCCGTTTCATGATATTCGTGAAATACATATAAAATATACTTACCCACATATGGAATCACTCGGCCTTTTAATCGAAGCATGTAACTTACGTTATTATTTGATAGAATCAAATCCATCAATATTTAATAAAAATAAAATAAAAAACTAATCAAAATCTTTTATTCAACGTAAGAAGCACAAGGGCCACTTCTTAACCGCCACGTGCTTAATAAAAACGAAAGTTCCCAATTCTACATTTTGTTTTTACAATTCAAGAAATAGAAAAAGAACTAGTCACATTCCATATTTAAACGTAACATAAAACAGGACATAGATATTTGAAATGAGAACGAAAAAATAGCACTTAAAAGGAATTTTTCAAAATAAGAACAGAAATCGTCCCGTTCGTGTTACGTTGTCCCAACTCCCAAGTGCGAAGTGGGGTGAAGGTCGCCAAACAAGGCATAGAGTAGTTAACTGGCAGACGGTGTAACAGTGCATCGCTACTCGGTTACGTAGGGCAAAGAAAGAAAAAAAGATGGCGGGAGAAAATGGGAACTGCAAAGAGATAATAGCACCTACTTTTAATATTCGTTAATTTAGGTTCTTCTATCGTGAAAACTTATATTTTATAATCAAATGCATAAATTATATAAATATTGAATAAGCAGCAAATAATAAATATTCAGTTATTTCTCAGTAAACACGTTTATACTCATCAATGTGCTTGGGCAATTATTTATTAATATAGTTGTTTTTTTAATTCATAAACGGAGTAAACAGATAAAGTAATGCGTCCTCAAGAGATACCGTTTTTTTCAACACAGAATAACTCAATTTCAATACAAAATATTTTGTATTTGACGTTCAATAAGTTAATTGTGTCCCTATGGTTGAATAATGGATTGCTGTTAAGATTTTGGTTTTGGTTAATCCAGCGAATAATCTATCCCTGTGCCAATTTTTTTCCAATTCCGTTTAAGCGTGATTGGTTAACAAACATCGTGGCAAAGTTTCACATGTTTATTATTTTATTTTATTTTTAGGATTATCAACTCTATATAGTTACGGAGACTAGGGCGGGCGCCGTAAGGCCGGTGGTCCCATATTTCACGGTGAAGCCTCGCCGCGTCTTTGTAGTTTTATACAAGTGTCGATCGTGTCGGCCCGCTTTGGATGGGGTACAGAGGAACTACTGCTTCTGGTGTTTTGTCGAGATTTATAGATTAACTAACGAACCGCCCCGGTTCCGCACGGCTATAGTTTGAAATATCACACTACGAGCTAGGCGGGACGGAAAACATCGAGAGGATACTTGCTTATGCTTTGTATTTGGATTCCTTATCTGTCACGTGTACAATATACCTATAATAATGTACGTATATTTATTTATTTTATTTTATTTTTTATTTATTTGTATGTAAGTATATACATAACTAAATATAAATATATAATTAGAAAAGTAGTTAGGATATAACGGCATCAGAATCAGACTATTTAATAGTTAGTTCGTTATTTTGTAGCTGTGACCACAGCTTCGTACGCGTGGAATTAAAAAAATATATATTGTTCAGTTTTCAAAATAAAAGTTATCTAAGTTATTCCTTTTAACATCAACTATCTGCCAGTGAAAGTCCCGTTAAAATCGGTCCAGACGTTTCAGAGATTACCCGGAACAAACAGACAGATAGGCAGAAAGATAACAATTGTAGAAAATTACATTTGATATACATCCATATGCATTTAGTAGAACGCGTTTTTTATATTACAAACAGATAGTCCAAAAAAATATTTGTATAAATTGTTTTCTTGTGACAATTCCACACAAATTGACAAAGGCCCAAATTAGGCAAAGCTTGTGTTATGATAACTAGCCAATATTTACTTATAATGTTAACTATGCCGTTAACTATAGCCGTGGTGGCCGAGTGGTTCGAGCAGTTGCCTGCGACGCAAAGTCGCAAGTTCGAATCCCGACTGTACCAATGAGTTTTTTCTGAACTTAAGTACAGTGATTAGTCACACCACGAGCTTTACGGTGAAGGAAAACATCGAGAGGAAACCTGCATACGTTTGAGACAAAATTCAAAGGCGTATGTATAGTCGTGCTTGAGTATCTGCTGAGTGCTTGAGACCTAATATACCTCTGGCGGAAAGTGGGTGTGTGGGTATTACCTATACACCTCTGCCTACCCCTTCGGGGACCCTTGTTGGAAGGCGTGAGGATATATTATATTATATTATTTTATGTTAACTATGCAACGATATATTTATTTATATAGATATATACATATAAAAAATCCAAGATCCACAATCAGGCTTCGCAGTCAGGAGCTCTTGCCAGTAGACCAGAGCCGTCAAATTGTCATAGAGTAAATAATGACCACAGAGTAACTAATTGCTTTATTATTTCTTTATTGGTAGTTAACTAACCGACGTCGCGTCGTCGCGTGATAGGTGGCAAATTTTATTGAAACTACGTAGAAGATAATTAACTTCAACTAAGTAAGACTAGCTATTAATTCATGCTTATGTAATATTGCATTTTATAGCTGCGTAAATCAAACTGAAGATAGGGTGCGCCATATAAAAACTTTCCTTATGTTGGTAGCATAGCTCATATTATATAGTTGGCAAGAGAAAATCTAAATCAAAATATTTTATTCAACGATAGGGACACAGGGAACACTTATTGAACGTCACATACTTAATAAAAACTAAAGTTACCACCGTTTCCAAGAGAAAAAACCCGCCAAGAGAAGAAACGGCGAAACAAACTCCCCGGTTTTCTTTTTTAACATATGTTCCCTTTTACCTAGGGGTAGAAAATGATTAAATTACATATAAACTCTGTACCAAAGTAACGATTCATTGCCATGCATGGCCATCATTCAAATAATCTGATGTTGTATAATAAGCTTTTTGAATTAATTTTACTTTTAATGACAGCTTTATTTGAACTCCATTCAAACCGGTTGTTTTTCAAACTCGTAACGACCTAATTTTGTCGAGATTTAGTTGCTAGCATGACAGATGGCACTCAGCCTTCACATACTATTTTTACTTTTTCTGTGATCTTTGCAGAGTTTTTCACTTTAAAGTCGTTAAATCACAAAATTGAACAGATACTGAACTGATGAATATTTTTAATACGTGCGGTGCGGCCATTGGACGTTCAATAAGTGTTTCCTATGTGCGTAACTTTGCATAAAAGATTTTTTTATTTTTTATTCCATAAACAAAATTTGATTTTGCTTGTAATATCCAAGTCATTTCACACCCTTCTTGAAGAGCTCCATATATTGTATTAGCAAACATCGAGGCTTGAACTTGCATACTTGCGGCTCTTCTTTTCTTTAACCACTTAGCCACCACGGCTCTCCTCAAGCTTAGTGGCGCCTCAAGTCTTACCTGAAACTGATGAGAATTAAATCAACATTTTATGAGAAGTGAGTGTGGCAATATGTAGGTAAAGCTCATTAAAAGCAAGACGAGTAATAAACATACACATTACTCTTCAAACTCACACACTTACAATAGCTGTAAATTACTTACTGTCGCCAAATAGCGCATACGCGAATAGTTTGCGCTTCTCCAATGCTACACACGGTGTCACAAACAATGGAACAGTTATCTTCTAGAAGTGTTTTGAATGTATCCTCATGACGATGCAAAAAACAATTATTTCCAAATATAACAAAATGACAGCATTATTAAAGGGCGTCCATATTCGCTCACATTTCACACGAAACATGGTTTTATGGGATATTCAATTAACTAAAAAAATTACCTAAAATCTATTTTTTATATCCTAAAAGAAAATTCTCTGGCGGAAAGCCGGAAATGCCTACCCCTTGAGGGACCGTTATGGGAAGGCGTTAGGGTATATGAGGATAAAAGAAAATTCTTATGCGAAAATAAGTTAATAACAATTTTTTTTTTAACTCAACTGAGCAGTGCAACTTTTTTTCAACTGAACAGTGACTGTACAGTGATTAGTCACAGCACAAGCTTTACGGTGATGGAAGAAATCGAGGCGAAACCTGCGCATACACTCAATAAAAAAATCAAAGACTGCTTGAGTAACGGCGATGGACTCACTATTTGTTACGTTGGCACCTAAAATATATCTCTGGTGGAAAGTGGGTGTACTATACCTGACCTACCCCTTCTGGGACCCTTATGGGAAGACCGGAAGATATATATAAGAAATATGGTTTCATTAGTTCCGTTGTATTGGTATTCTTGAAGAACATTATTTATGTGACAATATTGGAGAACACAGAGTCGGGGCGCGAACTGTGTCCCGTCCCATTGTGGACTTGAAACAATAATCTGGGACCGTTGTAATGAGTCCACGAGCCAGGGCCCTGTTACAGTGAACGAATGTCGATAGCAAATGGAATAAATAAATTAATACCTTCGGACTATTCCAGATTAATTGCCCTAGCCAAATTAAGTAAAGCTTCTACTATGGTAACTAGTCAACGATATATATACGTATATAAATAGATATATACATAAATACATAGGACATCCAAAAATAAGGTACAAATACTCGTGTTCATCACACCAATATCTGCCCTCAGCGGGATTCGAGCCCGCGACCTCAAGCTTCGCAGTCAGGAGCTCTGACCACTAGACCATACGGTTCTTAGTTTGGGATGCATTTATTAATGTATATGCGATGACTTAATCCATTTAGACAGTATTCATAAGGACTATCTTTTATGTACATATACAAATGTATAATCAGATTTTAATGTACCTACATACATTTTTTTAGAATTACATTACATTACATTAGAAGCCGTGGTGGCCGAGTGGTTCGACCAGTTGCCTGCGACGCAAAGGTCGCAAGTTCGAATCCCGCCTGTACCAATGAGTTTTTTCTGAACTTAAGTACAGTGATTAGTCACACCACGAGCTTTACGGTGAAGGAAAACATCGAGAGGAAACCTGCATACGTCTGAGAAGAAATTCAAAGGCGTATGTATAGTCGTGCTCGAGTAACGGCGATGGACTCGCCATCTGTCACGTTGGCACCTAATATACATCTGGCTGAAAGTGGGTGTGTGGGTATTACCTATACACCTCTGCCTACCCCTTCGGGGACCCTTGTGGGAAGGCGTGAGGATATATTATATACATATATTTTAAGCGGGTAATCCGCGGAGGTCAGATTCATATTTTAATTATTTATTTAAACTGATCTCAATGTATTATGTTTTATTAGTCTCTCTATCAACGTGCGACCATTGTAGATCAGCCAGCCGCAAGACGTTGCCTGTAAGTCGATCTTATGCAGATTTTATGAGCGGTTATTGCTGTAAGCAGCGCTCGAATCGCTTAATTGTTTGGATCAGACGTCCTTTAACAAAAACTACGATGGCCGCATTTGGCAACTTTGTCATTTGGTAATATTATAATAATAATAATATATCCTCACGCCTTCCCACAAGGGTCCCCGAAGGGGTAGGCAGAGGTGTATAGGTAATACCCACACACCCACTTTCCGCCAGAGGTATATTAAGTGCCAACGTGACAGATGGCGAGTCCATCGCCGTTACTCAAGCACGACTATACATTCGCCTTTGAATTTCTTCTCAGACGTATGCAGATTTACTCTCGATGTTTTCCTTCACCGTTCAGCTCGTGGTGTGACTAATCACTGTACTTAAGTTTAGAAAGTAAGTTTAGTTTTAAGTTTGGTAATATTATGCTAATATTATTAATGCAAAAGTTTGTGTGTCGTGAAGTATGCCCTTTTTTCATTATAGGTCTAGTGGTAAGAACTCCTGACTGCGAAACTTGAGGTCGCGGGTTCGAATCCCGCTGAGCGCAGATATTCGTGTGATGAACACGAGTATTTGTACCTAAGTCTTGGATGTCCTATGTATTTATGTATATATATCTATCTATATAAGTACATATATCGTTGTCTAGTTACCATAGGTAACACAAGCTTTGCTTAATTTGGGACTAGGTCAATTTGTGTGGAATTGTCCCAGGTATTTACTATTTACTATAACTTATACTTATTACTATAAGCTGGATTATACTGTAATATCCCAGTCAATAATGCATGCAGGTTTCCTTTCGAAGTTTTTCTTCACCTCGTGCAAAGCTTGTGATGTGAATAGCCATTGCCTAATAAAAACTAATTGGTAAAGTCGGGATTAGAAACTTGAAATGCTTATGTTCAAGGCGAATACTCTAACCACTCGGCCACCATGGCTGCAATAATATATATGTATTAAGAGAGGTTGTATATTAACAGAGGTAGGGCATAACGGGTTTTCCGTTCGAATTTGGAGCTGCCCGACCAGGGCAGTACCTCCACCTTATAGAAGACCGTAGCCAAATAACACAATTGATTGTGTTGTGTTCCTGCGCGATGAATAAGGTTTCCAGTAATGAGCTCCTTGGGGAGGGGGGAGGATTGTTATATTGTGTTGGCAACCGAGGGATTAGACCTATTATTTTGCCAACACAGTATAACTCTCTGAACACAGATTGGCAATGCGCAAGTGATACTTCGGTATCGTGAGCGTAAATAGGCTACGGTAACGGTTTCCCGTCAGATGGGCCGTATGCTTATTTGCCACTCTTGTTGTATAAAAAAAAATAAAAAAAATATCAAACCTCATACAACTCTATGGATTTGGCACTTAAAATGTATATCTGGCGGAAAGTGGTTACGTGGGTCCACCTATACACCTCTGCCTACCCTTTCGGGGACACTTTTGGAAGGCGTGAAGATATATTATTAAGTAATTCTATCATGAGTCAGGTTATCACCTCGCGGCTAATTACCGATCCATAGACATCACACAATAGACCCGTGCTGTCACCAGATTAGGCGCCGCCATATTAGTGATAATTGTACTCTAGCGCTTCAGAGCTCCATCTGGGATTGTAGTATAAGCTACATATTTGCTGTGCATGCAACGCCATCTATGTAAATAAAATAATTTTTTTTTTTAATTTGTGTATAAGGTTTCCAGTAAGGAGCTCCTTGGGAAGGGGGGAGGATTGTTACATTGTGTTGGAAACAGAGGGATTAAACCCATTATGCTGTCAACGCACTATAACTCTCCGAACACAGAGTGGCAACGCGCAAGTGATACTTCAGTATCGTGAGCGTAAATAGGCTACGGTAACCGTTTTCCATCAGGTGGGCCGTATGCTTGTTTGCCACTCTTGTTGCATAAAAAAAAAAGTTTCGCTTGGGTGAAAAATAAAAGCCACGGACCCAATGGCGACCCAATTATGGCGACCTACTGGGTCCAATTGTGAATCTAATACATTCTCGAATCTACCTGAAGAAACAGAAAATGTCATTAAAATCGGTCCAGCCGTTTACGTTCCTATAAAGAACATGCAGTCAAACATTCATTTTTATATATATATATATATATATATATATGTATATATATATATATATATATATATATATATATATATATATATATATATATATATGTGGGATGGATTTAAGTTTGTTTTCTTTTTGTATTACGGAACTTATTAGCGTTGTAGATTAAAATTTAAAAAGAAAAAAGGTTATGTCACTTGTCACTTCTTGATCTCGGAACGTAGGTACGATGTAATAACGGCTTACCATTTTTAATTTAAAATAAAGTATAAACACAGTTAATACGCGAGTGTTTTGATTACTATCCCCACATACATATATATTCGTTCAGTAGATTCAGTAGAATCAGTAGATTCTTCTAGATGTTTTCCTTCGCCGTAAGGCTCTCGTGGTGTGAACCTATCGCTCCATCAATATAAAAAAAAATGTCAGGTGAGATCTCCCTACCATAGTCGCCATCTTTATACATCTAAGAGCTGCTCTTGTCGGCGGTTCTGATCGTATTCTTCCCGTTTTTGTTGTCTTTAACGAAATAAGAAATACATACATAAGGTAGTCTATTATCTTTCCTCTTTTATTCTCGACTGTCGGCGTTGATGGGCAGTAAAAGTCTGAGCAAGAATGCTTGAGTTGCTGTCCACAACGCGATATTGGTACCTACCTTATTGTATGGCAGCGAATCCTGGGTATGTCAGAGGAAGTATGAAAATAGCTTGAATGCAGTCGAGGTGCGATCTCTTCGAAAAATGTCCGGAGTAACGATTTTAGATCGAATCCGCAATGAAGAGATTCGCAAATCTAAATTCGCAAAAAAAAATTAGGGCGTGATTGTAAAGATGAAGAAAGGCATGTTACGTTGGTTTGGACACATAGAAAGGATGAGTGAAGAAAGATTGACGAAACAGATATACAAAGCAAAAGTGTGTGCAAGAAGAGGTAGAGGAAGGCCACGTTCCAACTACCTGGATCAAATAGATCGGACTCTGAAGGACGGGAAAGTTAAGAGTACTCGAAACCGACGAGCATGTATGAAGAGACTGATGAATGTGGATGAAGCGAAAGAGGTATGTAAGTCTAGAGAGAACTGGCGCTCTATACTCTCTGCCTACCCCGCTAGGGACTTGGCGTGATGATATGTATGTATGTATGTATGTATTCTCGACTGTATTTAACATAATTATAGGAGTTTTATTTTAAACTAAAAAGACAAAAAAGCATACCCGCCTGATGGTAAGCGGGTACCATTAGGTAAACGCTTCCTGCAAGATTGTTCTCACTTTTCCCTCATGCTGTACTCTCTAGATAAAACCTCAGACACACACACATACACACCCACTTCCGAGCTCCCGTTAAAAATATATCTCTGTGCCATATATGTAATGGAGTTCCACAGTAGTTCTTTCGTTCTCTGTTAGTTTTCATAATATCACTTTGATCGTATCTGTTCTTTTTCTATACTCTATGCAGTAATAACTATTAATTGTTTAAGAGTGGAATAAGTTCGAGGCGAGGCAGATAATTGTGGCGCGTATCAACGCTGACTCACAGACGATGTTTGTATACTTGCTACATACATGTAGTGATGTCATATTCAGGAAGTTGGCAAAATGTTCCTGAAGTTCTCAAGTTTAGAGAAACTCTTTAGCGCTGACGACAGAGGTCAGTAATCCTGGCTTTATAGGTAACAAACCACTACACTGACCATATGTAATATATATTCATGACACGTCTCTAAAGGGCCGGGCAGAGAACAATGCCCTCTTCTTTTTTTTTGACAACTAGAGTGGCAAACAAGCATACGGGCCCATCTGATGGAAAACGGTTACCGCAGCCTATTTACGCTTGCAATACCGAAGTATCACTTGCGCGTTGCTACTCTGTGTTCGGAGAGTTATAATGTGTTGGCCGCACAATGGGACTAATCCCTCTACTGCCAACACAATATAACAATCCTCCCCCCCTCCCCAAGGAGCTCATTACTGGAAACCTTATTCACCGCGTAGGAACACAACACAAAAAATTTTGTTATTTGGCTACGGACTTCTATAAGGTGGAGGTCCTGCCCCAGTCGGGTAGCTCCAAATTCGGACGGGAAACCCGTTATGCCCTACCTCTCTTTACGTCTGAGTGATGTTTAGTGCCTTATATCCTCACGCCTTCTGACAAGGATCCACGAAGGGGTAGGCAGAGGTGTATAGGTAGTACCCACACACCCACTTTCCGCCAGAGATGTATTTTAGGTGCCAAGGTGACAGATGGTGAATTTCTTCTCAAACGTATGCAGGTTTCCCCTCGATATATTCCTTCACCGTAAAGCTCGTGTACTTAAGTACTGTACTTAAGATCAGAAAAACTCATTGGTACCAAATTGGGATTTGGACTTGCAATCTTTGTGTTGCAGGAACTCGAACCACTTGGCCACCACGGCTCTACACCACACACCTTTGGGTACCCTTGGAAGGCATGAGGTAATTCTACCGATTTACGATGTCCAAGAAATAATAAATAACATGGAATCTTCATAAACAAGTGCATACCTAACTCGCCGACATCAATATTCAACTGAAGCGTTTATTATCATATCTCATTATACAAGTTAGTGCTTGTACAGAAGCGAGAAGTCCCCCTTCTTAGGTTATGACCCTACGGCTAGGCACTCATTTTCGTCCTTATTAACCATAACTGAAAATCAACTTTAACATCCACTAATAGGGCTGACACTAGCTTGGTAGTGTTAGCTCGTAAAGTTGAGATTCGGTTTTGAAATGCAATTTGGAAATGAGATCCGGAGGGGAGTGTTACCCTTGAGGGGGGTGATGGGGGTGCCTTGCCACTATTATTTATAAGGGTGGGTCCAGTCGACGGTAGGCTACGGATACGCTAACTGAATCGGTAGTATGTAAAGCTTATTCGAATATTCCTGCTAGTTCTAATAATAAGCAAGCCAATTGTCATGTCACTAATCCCTTTGTAATAATATTTAATTGAGTCCAAAGGGGTAGGCAGAGGCGTTACAGCGCGCAGATGCCTGTGACACAAATATTAAAAGTTCGAATCCCGACTGTACCAATGAGTTTTTCTGAACTTAAGTACAGTAATTAGTCACACAGCTTAACGGCGAAGGAAAACATCGAAAGGAAACCTGCATAAGTTTGGGAACAAATTCAAAGGCGTATGTATAAGCTTGAGTATCGGCGATAGACTCGCCGTCTGTCACGTTGGCACCTAAAATACATATTTGGCGGAAAGTGGGTGTGTGGATACTACCTATACACCTCTGCCGACCACTTCCCTTGCCCCTACGGGTCCCTACCCTTGTGGAAAGGCGTGAGGATATATATTCAAAGGCGTGTATGTATAGTCGTGCTTGAGTAACAGCGATAGATTCGCCGTCAGTCGTTGGTACCTAAAATATGTCTCCGGCGAAAAGTGGATTATGTGGGTGTAAGGAGAGGCCTTAATACGAACGAGTATTTATACGAGTACACACTAGTCAATACTAAAACACTTACTGATTGCAAACAATTGCCGATTGAAATTCTAGTTCTCAAAAGTAATTCCGAAACAATTTTTCAATAAAATGCTTCCAACAATTGTTAGGTAACGTGTCTTTCAAGGTGAGATATCGTCAGTTGGGAATTGGGTAAAATAATTAGCAATTCGTTTAACGTTTTCACACATTGTTGAATATTAATTTCAGGGGTATCTTATTACAGAGTAAATGCCTCATTACGCTGTCTTGCGTTTCCGTTGTTGGAGTCGACACGATTTTTTTGGTATAGTATGGTTGCAATCCCGTGAACAAGAGCTTGTTAGTAAATGAACTTATTGCTATGTTAGTAAAATTTTATTGTATTGAGAAACTTACATTAATTCATAGGTACATATATGGGTACTAAGTGCAGTAGACTCGTAACAGCCTGATAAAAGAAAGAAAACGAAAATTAAGTATTAATCTTTTGATATAATACTATAATAGTTAAATAAATACATATTATCACGCCAAGTCCCTCATATATTGGGAAGGTAGAGAGAGTGATCGCGTCTCTAGAATACATACCTTTTGAGCTTCGTGTACATTCATCAGTCTTTACAGCTATCGAACATCGAACATCAATCATTCCTAGGTTCAAACTAAGCAATGCTTATAATATACCTAACTAGATAAAGATGTATGATTAAATATATATCCTACTTCAATATAAAAGACATCTACAGACATGCATAAATTTGTCCTTTAAATTTAATTTAGTAAACACACGTATAATTGTACACAAAAATTGACCCACAGCGGGAATGAAACCCGCGACCTAAATGAAAGCAATCTTGACTTTGCAGTAACTAATTCAACCGTATACTTCGTCCGTAGTATAAGAGAAAATTTTTTTTCATAATGGAAACGAACAATGGAAGACTAAAAAATCCACTTAAAATACATACGTGATGTAATTTACATAAAGTACGTTTAATTGTGTGTTAAGACCATTTAATGTATGTTAATGTTCCACTAAAGGAAGAACAAAACGTGGAAAGATAGTCATACGAGGTATTTAATAAAAAGAAACACAAACGGAAGAACGAATGAGTGTGTGGAAGAAGATGCAACGCTCTAACGACCTAGATCAAATCGATTGGACACTCAAGGACGGCAACGTCAAGAGTACTCGTAACTGGCGATGTATGAAGAGGTCTGTAAGTCTAGAGAGAACGGCGCTCTTGTATCTTTGACATCGCTTAAATACTATTTATATCCTATGTCCTCACGCCTCCCACAAGGGTCCCCGAATAGGTAGGTAGAGGTGTATAGGTAGTACCCACCAACTTTCTGCTAGAGATTTTAGGTACCAAGTAACATATGGCGAGTCCATCGCTGTAAATCAAGCACGACTATACATACGCCTTGGAATTGCTTCTTAGACGTATGCAGGTTTCCTATCTATGATTTCCTTCACTGGTAAAGCTCGTGGTGTGGCTAGTCACTGTATTTTAGTTCAGAAAAACTCGAAGTTTGAACGTGCGATCTTTGTGTCGCAGGCAACTACTGGAACCACTCGGCCATCACGGCTTACGGCCACAGCTCACTCATATAGAGTTACTTTAAGTTAGTAATTCAGCTCATAACTTCAATGTTTCAGCCGAATATATATTTTTTTTAAAATAGCTTTCAAAAACTTGATCTTGAACAAAGTTGACATTACCAGAGGCAGCGGTCGATAGTTAATTCCGTAGGTAGTTCGAATAGGGGTTAATTAATAATAACGGCGTATGGGTGATTAATGAAACTGTACCCTTCCTAATTTATAGTTGGACTTAAGCGCCTCGCTCCCCGCACACCCGGCCCAAAGCAAACTAAATATCCAATACCTCGATGTTCTATATGGATTGAAGATTTTGATACTTTCATTTGGGTGAGTACCTAATATATACCAGTGTCAAATTCGCAAACTCACTTATTGTATTGTCACGATAATGGGATAAAATTAAACCATTGATATTTAATTATAAAGAAAACTATAATGTATTGCAATTTAAAATATGCGAAGAGCGCAAGCTTCGGCATGTATTTGTTTTCATTTAACAAACATAAAAACGTATATTCGTGATTTGAAAATAATATGTATAATGATTTTAATTGTGTATACATACGGTATATAGAGAGTATTTCTATTTAAGTTTTAAACACGTTTCCATTTATTGCAATCGTTATCGTGCTTAAGTATATTTTTTACTGGATTACTAAAGTATCAAAATCACTCGATCCCTTCGCATTATTATGAAGACAAGTACGAGCAGTGTATTCGGACTTTGAAAATCTAATTACGTAGCCAGTACCCTTACCTCGATCGCTCCTTCGCGCCCGCCCAGCGCTGCCGCCCGCCTACACTGCCGGTTTTCCACTACATCTCAAAACTAATGAGCTGAATATTTTTGCTTAAATGCAAATAACGTATTCGGTTCTTTATTTTATTTGTATATAAGTATAACGTTGTAAAAATATTAGATTTAAATCGGCCGTCTGGTCTAGTGGTTAGAGCTCCTGCCTGCGAAACTTGGGGTCGCGGGTTCGAATCCCGCTGAGGGCAGACATTTGTGTGATAAACACGAGTATTGTACCTTAGTCTTGGATGTCCTATCTATTTATCTATATATCTGTCTATATAAGTAAATATATAGTTGTCTAGTTACCATAACACAAGCTTTGCTTAATTTGGGACTAGGTCAATTTGTGTGGAATTGTCCCGAGGTATTTATTTATTTATTAAATTAATAATAATACCATTGACTGGACTAAATTATATATGTCGTTATTCCACGGGAGTGTGCCATGAAAGCTAGCACCATTCCATCCTGTATAATAATGATGATTATTTTAGTAGGATTCTTGAGACTAAGTAATAAGTAAACAAGCAGGAGGGTACCATGAAGTTGCCAGCATTGCCACGATGTATAGCAGTGCTGATTCTCCAAGCTCTCTAATTAGTCTCACGTATCTAGTGAGACTAATTATATATTACGGTCCGAGAGATATTATTGAGTAAAACTCCATCAGGATTCTGCATTCGATTGAAGAAAAGTAATGGTCTTGATTAATTTTCCGATCTGTCACATGACCTTCGCAGTCGAAGAAAACATTGTAAGGAAATCTCCACACGTCTGAGAAGAATTAAAAATACTATCCCAAGTCTGAGGACCTAATAGTAGTCTCGCCATCTGCCTCGGTGTAAACGAAAACCTAAACGGAGCTTGAGCACTACGAATCTCTCTTCCACCTATAGTAGTACTAAATATAAGCATTTTTTTTTTTGCATACTGCAACACAAAGATTGCATGTTCGAATCCCGACTATACCAATGAGTTTTTCTGAACATCGGTACAGAGAGGTAACTCGCATACGTTTGAGAAGAAATTCAAAGACTCAAAGATGAGAGATACTTTCTGTATGTGGTTGATGGTAATAGCGATGGACTCGCTATCTGTCTATCTGACGTTAGCACCTAAAATTTATCTCTGGTGGAAAGTGTGTACTATTTAAACACGCTTGTAGGCTGGCGTGAAGATATAAAAATATTGCGTTTTCATATAAATTATAATAATTAATTGTAAAATTATTAATATATAATATGTCACAAATGGAAAACGCCAAGTTTGTCCAAGCGCACGAATTATACATGGTGTATTAATACGCTGTTCAACTCTACTATTGCTAGTGAAGTTTTAATTCGATAACCCACCTCCCTAGCCCCCACTATAATGTATTTATGGACGATCCCGCGGACCTAATGAGCGAACGCATGCCTCTTTGTAATGTACAAGATTTATTCTACACTTAGTCATTGCTATATAACTGCGTATTTAATCTTCAAAAAAGTTAAATTATAAACGTTTATGTCATCTTTATGCCATCCCAGGGTCTCTGACAGTGTAGGCAGAGGTTTGTAGGTAGTACCCACACACCCATTTTCCGCCAGAGATATATTATAGATGCCAACGTCACAAATGGTGATTCCGTCGTCATTATTCAAGCACGACTATACATACGCCTTTGAATTTCTTCTCAAACGTGCAGGTTTCCTCTCGATGTTTTCCTTCACCGTTAAGCTTGTAGTGTGACTAATCCCTGTACTTAAGTTCAAGTATCTCGTTGGTAAAGTTAGGCTACCATTTGACACAATTGACCAGCATGGCTCATTGTCTATGTATCGTCATGGTAAGCTAAAGTGAGGTACGAGGAATTTCATCCTTAAAACGATCGCCAAGACTTGGCCCAGTCTGTGGTTCAAACATTGCTTCCAACAATAGTTTGCGACCAACACGCGCTCAAACAAAGGACCGCTGTTGTGAAGGACAATAGATATTTTCATCTAAATTTTAATTATAAGTAATAATGATTTAAGCCATCAGTAGCGCGACAACGGGCTGACCTCCTCTCTCATACCCTTTTGTTCTTGCACCTTCGAAATTTAAGTATGTTTGGATACGGTAATAAGATTCTTTCATGGTGAAGGTAGAGAAACTTATTATTCATACATCCTCACACCTTCTTTGTCGGAGATATATTAAGAAGCCAACGTGACCGATATCGAGTCCGTCTCCATATCGCAAGCACGATTATATGTATGCCTATATGTGTTTCATCTCAAAGGTATGTAGGTTTTTCCCATAGTTATCCTTTCTCCGTGACGCTTGTGGTATAATAATTCAATGTACTTAAGTAAAAAAAACCGGTGCAGACCATTGGGGTATGGATAAAACGGTTCGAGCTGGCAAACTACTCACATCACTCGGCCACCTTGGAACATTTCAAAGATGTGCCTTCTCCAAGACTAGTCAAAGCTTCGCACATCCTCGGCAACCCCCTTGCACCCCAGTACGTCTTGAACCAACTTCCTATAATTAATTACACTCATTATCATTATTGTTCGGAAGGCAGTTTTGCCTCGATAATGAATTGTTCGCCTCCATCATTAATTAGTTTATTATAATAAGGCCCGGAACTTTGTCTATAGATTAATTGTGTTGTATTGTATACTTACTTAGGTACGAACGTTTTATTTGAATAAAACGACATTTATATTGAAACTGCTTTGCTAGTTAGTGATGGAACACATTATGACACGCAACCTTACCTAATTGTATGGTAATTATAGGCAGAGGCAACCCATTCGCTAGTGACGACAGAGATTCACAGGAGACATTATCTTGAGACATGTCTCAACATGTTTTATACGGGTTTTCCCTCACACCCACATTCCGCCAGAGATATATTTTAGGTGCCAACGTGACAGATGGCGAGTCCATCGCCGTTACTCAAGCACGACTATACATACGCCTTTGAATTTCTTCTCAATCGTATGCAGGTTTCCTTTGGATGTTTTCCTTCACCGTAAAGCTCATGGAGTGAATAATCACTGTACATAAGTTCAGAAAAACTCATTGGTACAGTCGGGATTCGAACTTGCGATGTTTGTGTCGCAGGCATCTACTCAAACAACTTGCCCACCGCGGCTTTTTATTATATTCGTGGTATTTATTGTCTTAAAGGAAAAGATGATAATACTTTTTATTCTTATAAAATCTACGAAAAGGGTTGAATCGAATTGTAAAATAATAATTTTATTAATGCTTCTGTAAACACTACCGGCCTAAGAAAAAGTTCTACAATTTACATTAAGTTATTCCAAACAGTTTTTCTGTTGAAGATTTCTCATAATTAATTCATGTCTATCATTCCCTTTGGAAAAGTTTGAGGATTAAAGCTGTAGAATTTATAAAACCAAGAAATGAACGGATTGCCTCGTGCGTTTCTGTCCTTTAATAAATATTCGAAGTGGATTATTAACGTTACAACAGTACACGAAACCAGCGAGTATGTAAGTATGAAGAGAGAGAGAGATGAATGTGGATAAAGCGAAAGAAGTCTGCATTACGTAAGGATTTCACTCGATGCTTTCCCTCAACGTAAAACTCGTGGTGTGATTAATCACTATTAAATATCACTATATACCGGACGGCCGCCTGTTCTAGTGGTTAGAGTTCCTGACTGCGAAACTTGAGGTCGCGGGTTCAATTCCAGCTGAGGACTGATATTTACATGATGAACACGAGTATTTGTACCTTAGTCTTGGATGTCCTATGTATTTATGTATCTAATCTATCTATATAAGTAAATATATCGTCTTCTAGTTACCGTAACACAACTTAATTTGGGAAAATTGTTACAATTTATTACTATACCGAAAAACTTATTGGTGCAGTCGGGATTTGAATTTGCAACTTTTTATTGCACCTTAGAATTCAAATATAATGTACATATTATATTTGTTCATATATAAGCAGTCAATCATTTAGCTGTTAAGCAATATGAAATGTCTGCTACAAAGCTAAACTAAGCTATATGCGAAACAATCCATTACAACTGTATCGGATTAGTTAATTTTTAGAACCGACCCAGACTCCGCTAGACATTGATCTTATGCTTTTATTACGTGTGCTTATGACTGCTCCGATGGCTATTGCTATCTAATTTGTTTATGTCTACAATAAATAATCGGACTTAGTGCAATTATTTTTACTATACCACATTGCCACGTGATTTTACTCGATTCGAATTAAAATCATATGTTTAGCATTATAGCTTTTATATCAATATCATCAGTAGCTAATTTAATAAGCATATTTCAACTAACATGCTCAATGTCTATACATCTTTATTTTTTCTTTATTTCTTTGTCTTTTTTTTATCTTCAATTTTTAAAATCACTTACAATTCAAATCGTCATGGTAGAGCAGCAACTGACAATCTCGAGTCAATGAATTTATGAGAGGCTCCGTTTTAAAAGCTGCAATACCTTTATGTAGATTGTCGTCAATACCCTGATGGGTCGACAATGGTCCAAACTACAGATCCAACACTCCACTATGTACACGTTACACTATAACTTTCCATTGAAACATTCACAAAACCAAGTAGTTCAAATGTAACAGAAGAAGCTCATAAATTCTACATTTATTTGAACGATATCTATTAAAGGCAATAGAAACGCAATACGTAATAGGTCCTCGTTATCAATTATTTAGGGAATTGGCAACTTTCAGGCGCTGCAACTTGGCCGGATTTGAAGTTGTGACGTCATTTAGCTATTTACGTATGAATTGTTGCTTTGGCTAAGTGCTTGTTCCGATTTATGTCCTTCACAATGTTTTAGATTTTCAACCATATTTCAGACAGTTTAAAGTTATTTTTAAATTGTTCTCTAGTTAGTGTTTTACATGAGTTGCGTCGTATGAACATCATTGCTTGGAAAGACAATTTATGCTGATACATGTCTCACTTAGGACTTTCGCTGTCTATCTAAAGATGGTATGCCAACTGTCAATCAGGAGGAGAAATTTACTAGACTAGCGACTTGATAACTTGATAGATATATGTTTTCTGGGCAGCCCGTAGAATTCGCTTCCATCTCTTCTCACTATTGGCGAGGAATTCATCTCTATTACCTCGAACCCAGATCTCGCACTTAGCGGTTTTAAAGCAGTTTACTTACCTGAACGCCCATGTGGTGGACTGAACTCCCCGTTGAGGTTTTCCCTAAAGAGTATTCATGTAGTTCTTAAAAAAGGGAATGGAAATGTTTTTCGCGATACTCTCGATGTTGCAAGTGATTTTGCTTCTTATATGATATTAAAAAATATCAGTATTAAAAATATAATATATTATATAATATAAACCTGCATACGTCTGAGAAGACATTCAAAGGCGTATGTATAGTCGTGCTTGAGTAACGGCGATGGACTCGCCATCTGTCACGTGTATCAGTCGTGAGGATATATTATTATTATTATTTAAAAATATCTGTAATATATTTTTATGATTCTTTTTCCTACATTGTTCGTCGCTTTTTGTTAACGGTAACGTATTCCATACGAGATCTTAACATTATTTTGATTGCAACCGGTTTCGCCATCTTCGACATCAGAGACTGGCTGATAGCTTATGTTACAAAGAGTAAACTACTTCTAATTACACTTATACATATTTATAAGCTAACTAAACGCGTGAAAAACAGCGGGGCAAAACAGGTTAATGCACAGCCCCAATTTTGATAATGGGGCCTGTGACGTCAGATTTGTAGAAATGTACAGTCGGGTACTTACTGTAAATGTTTGCAAATCTGACGCCACAGCCCTGATTCTGATAGCATTAGCCCCGACCAAGGCAAGTGTGATATAATTAGGACGAGACGACACGTCGTTCGCATGTTACTCGATATTTACCATCAAACGTGATGTAACTGTGTTAGTTGGCCAGTCTGTTCATACCATAATGCATTAGACGACTGTAGACATATTTTCCTTATTGGATTGGAAAATAATATTCGACTTTTTATTTTATTTAATAGAGTTGTTTAATTTATTTATATGTTCACTAGCTGTGCCTTGCGTTACCAAAAGTGTTCCTTAATTGGAAAATAACGGAAGCGGCGGTGTTACAACATTCTCTAATATCTTTCTTCTTTTTCTTCTCTCGTCTTTTTTTTATTATATTTTTTTACTGAAAATACAAAAATATATTCATATTAAAAATCAAATAAATAAATGTAGAAACGTGATAATATAGATTTTATTTTTGTATAATAATAATAATAATAAATATATTATTATAATATAAAAAAAAACTCTTGACGTTCCCGCCCTTGAGCGTTCGATTGATTTGATCTTTGTAGTAAGAAAGTGGTCTTCCTCTGCCTCTTCTTGCACAAACTTTTGCTTTGTATATCTGTTTCGTCAATCTTTCTTCAGTCATCCTTTCTATATTATGTCCAAACCAACTGGACATATTTTCAATTATATTTTATTTAATTATATTATATTATAAAAAATATATTTTCCTTATTTTATTCTTTCAAGTTAGGAAGTCAAAACCGAGTCCACTTTACTTTTAGGTTTTGTAGTGTCAATATAACGCATACGGGTTAATGAAACTGCAATGCATTGTCAATGTACGTCAAAATTTTCTTGATCTTTCATTATCTGATCGTAACTTACAAACTCTGAAATTAATAACATTCGGATCCAAACCTCAGTATGTAGGTACCAATTTACTGGACTTATTCGTTTAAATTACCGGCTTTTTCCCATAAATATAGTTTCTACAAAAGATTTTTTTTAACATGTGCGCTTTTGTTGACTAAGACTGGCGTAAATAATTATTATTATATTAACGATAACTCAAAGCGCAAATACAGATAGTGCCATCCACGAAGACATCCCACCAATTTGTAGTCGAGGGGTCGCGGGATGCGGGGAGTATGAACCGAGTCTATTAATTGCAATGCGCGTGCGCAATTATATGTAATCAGTGTGTACCGATAATACTCAAACATTAGTGGAAGGCACTATCGATGGCAAGGGTAATTTTTCATGCGTCTGTCGGATCCTTGCACGGCCTGACCGTGCCAACGCAGGCGCATTTCAAAGTTCTTCAACGCAGGCGTTACGAATTTATAATTAAAAATTTTGAATTTAGTTTTTTGTCTTTAGTGTTACAAAATGTATCTTACTAATATTATAAATGTGAACGTAAGTTTGTTTGTTACGCTTTCACGTAAAAACTACTTAAGAGATCACAATAAAACTTTGTACACATATTCTTGGAGGTATTAGAAGTAACATAGGATACTTTTTATTGAAAAATAAAATTTACAAAGGTAAAAAAGCCGTCCACGCCGACGAAGTCGTGGGCACAGCTAGTATTGTATAAATTTTGAATTTCGATTATATAACTTTATACAATATTTGTCACATACTATAATTTAATAATAACTTTTTCCTATAATATTAGCTGTCTATGTTATAGATATTGTATAATATTATTTCCAGAATTCGGACAAAATGTATCAATAGTAAGATTGAGCACGTCAATAACTCTTGCTCGGGCAGAATGACCTAGACTCGGTAATGTCGGCCAAGGCGGCCGACCAGGTCGTAGATATTAAAAAGAATGAAGGGTAGAACTAGAATTCTTTTTAAAGTGAAACTGGATCAAACAGATCACACAAGATTAAAATACAATGTATAATTTGGTACTTATAATATTATGGATGGTTAAAATAGATTGAAAGTAGTTTATTGAAGAAGTCTGACATTCAAGATATACTGCCTTAAAATTTGTACATGCTTTATGGTAAAGTTATGGTAGAAACTCATTGGAGACCAACGTACCTTCTCGCTAAACAATATTTTTTAACTTAAGTCACCATACTGAAAAATATAGGAAAAGCTTTAGCGAAATTAAGATATTTCATTCATATTGAATAATAATGGAAATGATACAAAAATTTGATTTGTTATTATTAAGTATCAAAGGTAATTTGATTTCTGTTCTGATAATTATCAAAATATTTTGTTCTGTAAGGTACCCCAACCTATAATCCAAACTTAATATTTTTGCTCTGCAAAAGGTTTCCAGGATTTTTAATTTGTCGAAGATGTTAAAGATAAACAGAGTTTTTTTAATTGGGTGCCTAAAAAATTTTGCCGGGAAATTTCGAGATACGAATCTTTCGAAGTCAAAATAGTTCTCGTTATCCGATATGTCTGTATGGCAGTAAGCTGATGCGTCCAAATTGCAGCCACGGCCCGATAATGCATTGTCCAGTTGAAAAACACCCCCGAAAATACAGCATGCGAAAAAAGTGCCCTCCCCCTGCTGCATTAATGTCCCCCCCCCCGCGCACTAAGCTTCTTTTTTTAATACATAACTTTTTTTCAAGATGCATTTTTACATGTTTCGGCCTAAAACTTTACACACCCAGAAGTGGTAGCTGACAAAACCGGTACCGCCTATCCTCAGTCGGGCTTCTCACTCGCTCCCACCGCTGCCGCCCGCCGCGCGATAGTGGCGCGAGCGAAGCCGACACACTCGTGTCCACTGCTTCGTCTTAAACCAAGATTAAGGCTCTATTCCACATTTCCGAACGCATATCCTCTACTTAAGAGCGCGAAACGTCAACGTTTCGTCTTAAAAGCTTATACTTACGTAGTTATCCGACACGTCTACAATATTTTTTATTACGCCTTACATTATTATTTCAACGTCTGTTGTCACGGCACCTCTCTGTGTCTCACTCTAACGTCCAGACCGAAGGCTTTCGCGCCACGACAATTGAGTTGAGTTGAATTGAATTGAGTCGGTCAAACCGTAAAAATGGTCGGGCGTGCATAGCCACGCGAGAGAGAGACGAACGAAAGGCGGGTTGATCGAGAGCGCTGCCTTCTTCTCCTCGACTTACGGCGAGTCGCGAGTAGTGAACGTCAGCGGACTGGCGCGGACGGCCGCATCGGCGTTTGTTATCGTCGCGTTTGACAGCAACTGAAAAAAACAAGAGGCTCACGCGTCTTCAATCTAGCTTCCAAATTCAAACTTTTAAGTGCGTTTTAGTTTCAAACTAAGTGGTAGTGAACTGTTAATTAATTGTTTTGGGACAAAGTTTGAACGTTTTCAGTGTAATAATTAACTATCGGCTTGGACTAGCCGCTGAGACGCTATAAAGTGATGAATCAGCGAACGCCGGCTAATTAACGACGTCACTGCTGCGAAAACAAACCCAGACATCTAAGTTCTATAACTCAACTGGGATATTGTAAGTGCTTGTCTTGTTCTATTTAATTTGTTTGAATTTAGATTATTTGATTCGGCTTCTAAATTCAAGTTATTTTTTTTTAATTAAACATTTTATATCAAGTAGATATTTTATACGTTCATTATGCTTAGTTTATTTATTAATTAGAACTATAATTATCATCTTGGTTAATTAATCAAATAGTTTTGGTATTTACACAGCACAAACAGCACCAACGGAAATTCCTTATAGATGCGTAATTATTTTGAGGAAAAACTATTATAATATATAAAATTATTACGTAAGTCCGATATAGTTTCGCTATGATAAGATAATAAGTTTCATTTTGGTATTGCTTCGAAATTCGAATAAAACTTCGGTTCGGTAACTTTCTGTAGTGTTCGACGAATATGTTAAATGAAATGGTCGTATATATTTTTGAGCGTGGAACGCGAGAAAAGTTTCCATGGGGCGGGGCGACCGTTGCCAACAACAGCTGATTGGTTCGGATACATGTGTCACATTTTTCTGTAGGTACTTTTATTGTTTTTAAACTGGAGACTTTTTTATTTTTTTTATATGCACCACTGACGTTGTGCAATGCGGGTGAAAATGCTAGTACTGAATGGGTCTATTTATTTCATTGCTTTATGTATTTCGAAAGAGAAATAATTTAATTTTTTTTCCAAAATCTCCAGGAAAAGATCCGTATCAATTATATGCAAAATTCTTGATTAAAAAAGAAAGATTTTGCATCTATGCGCAAGCGCAAGCGCAACTGAGGCGGTCGTGCATAATACAAAATCAATAAAAAATATATATATGTATAAAGTTATGTTATTGAAAAGAGAAACTAGAAAACTAAATTATAAGTAAAAGCATTTTTTTTTATCGTATTCTTCTTATTATAGTAAAAAGTTAAGTGTTGAATAGACAGAATTAATTAAAAAAATAATTACTTGGAGATAAAAATAAAGTAAATGCTATAGAACTAACTATTAAGTAGCTATTCGTGATATATTAATATTAAAATGTCTAATTAATTCACATTCTAATTCACAATTATCTAATTAATTTGCGTCTATTAACGGGGTATTAGAAAAATACTAAGTGCATTTTTATATAATAAGCCCAACGATGATTTACTCAATTTTGAAATAAAATTAAACAAAATAAAAAAAAAATAAAAAAAAAAATATTATTTTGTATAAAAATTTGGTCATAGAAAAATATATAGGTATTACGGAAAGTTATATTTTTTCTTAAATAAATTTTACGTAATTTTATAGAGCTAAATATGATTATTTTGAGACAATGTTTAACATTAATAAAACTGCTAAAATTATTAATATATTATGAACTATTTGGTCACCTGCAAAGTAAAGATTTCTAGTTCAAACACCTATAATATGTGTCTTTGAATTTATATCTAATGATAGGTAAAATATACTTTTTTTTTTCGAACGTCAAGAAAACCTGCATCATATCTTCTGCTGAGCAGATACGTTAAAGTTGTATGTGAAATCATGCCTATGGAATATATATTTCTTTCGTCATTACTGCAGGCTTGATGAATGCAGGCTTTTATCAATTCTTCTATCAAACCTTGCCTTGTGTATTGTCTGTCATCAATGACTTACTCTGTCATGAAATACTTACTCTGTGTGTAATGTTGGCATCTAGATATACTTATAAATATCATCACGCCAAAGTTGTCTCTTGGTATACATACCTCTTCCGCTTCGTCCACATTCATCAGTCTCTTCATCTTCTTCCAGAAATATTTTTCGGCGAAATTTGTCATTCGCCTCTATCTATTTACGAGCACCGTTGTAAAAGGCGTATGTTTATAAGAACATCACCATCTACCAAATCACTATCTAAACAGTTACAAAAAAAAGTAAAAAAAAATTATGTTCATCTGACGAAACTCCAGAAGTCATCATAAAAAAATAAGAGCCATACCATACAAAGCTAAAAAACATGAGGCGACATTTTATTCCATAAGGAAAGAATATAATATTAAAACACTCTTTCTTATAAAACTTACCTATAAAAGTGCTTGGTAACATTTATTTAACATCATATCCTAGGTACTTTTAAAATATATTTTTGATGTATGAATGTATGAATGACAAAATCATACAAATATAAAAAAATTACCGATTCTAAATCTACTGTATATAATGAGAGAGACCATTGTTCTACGAATCAGGTTTCGTAGTGAGTACCTATAAAGCGGTATGTAATCTGATTTTCTTAAAGCCTTAAAACCGGTGGCTTAGTCACTTGCAAAGAAAGAACAAGTAGGATTCAACTCCAGTCTGTACTGTTTCCTCAGTGAGTGCATGGAGTTCTTAAGTGTGTATTAAGATTTACTTAAGCATTCGTCAATGGCCCTAACGATCCCCTGTTGCTATCACTAGGCGGCGGTAACCGTTCACCATAAAGTAGAAGGTCTTTAAAGAAATTCAAAGACGGACGATAAATCCTTATGCAAAGGTGACCCTCCTAACACAACGTCCCTAAAATATCATAAATTGGTACCATCTGTCACGTTGGCACCTAAAATATATCTCTGGCGGAGAGTGTGTGAGTGAGAGGACGTGAGGATATCATCCTTTATTACCCTTAATACCGACGAGGATGTATGGAAAGACTGAATGAATGAGTGAAGTGAAAGAGGTAAGCTATGAGAAAACTGGCTTTCTACTCTCTCTGCCAAACCTAGTGATGGCGTCGATACACATGTTTTCATATGACGTAAGTTCCTTGAGCACTTCATTGAGATTTGTGTTGGGATATCAGTTTAATTGCACATTCTATTTCCATCCGATCACATCACAGTATTAGGAATTCTGTCCATTGTAGCTAATTAGACTAATTCACGAGACTCATTTGTATCCCGACATGGTGGCTCTGAATCACCCATTTTAATTGTAACGCGCATTAGCGTTCTCTGACTTTGATTAATACTAAGATTGTTCACTAAAATGTAATCAAGTATAGGTGCTTACAATCATCATTATTTTCCGTTTGCATTTTCGTTTGCGTTGTCGAATAGTGCGTTCATGACGATTTTCCAAGCCTGGCGGTGATTCGTTGACTTAAAGACCCGAGGTGGCCGACTGGTTGCGGTGACTAATCACTGTACATTCAAAAACTCATTGGTACAGCCAGTATTCGAATCTACAATCTTTGTGTTGCAAGCATAAGATTACAAAGACTGCAAGCTATTCTGAAATTAAGTTCAGTGATCAGTCACACCACGAGCTTTACGGCAAAGGAAAACATCGAGAGGAAAAAAAATCAAAGACGTATAGTCGTGGACTTACTATCTGTCACGTTGACACCTAAAATATATCCCTGGGACCCTTGTGGGAAGGCGTGTGGATATATATGCATGTATATTCAGTGATAAATTATTTCCAATTTCAGCAACAAAATAAATACCTTTTTGTACGTCATAAGTAGCCGAAATGGAAGCGTCTTGTCGTTTAACGACAAACAGAACACCGACTCTGACATCAACTTTTATAACCGTTCAAACAATTACATCTAATACTACCTATCTCTGTCTTTAATATTATGGTTGTTGTTGAGTGCGAATGAAACGAATATAACAACTCCGCTACGCCCATCAATGTCTAATTGCTTTTATTATTTTAAGGCATCGTAATCATTATGGCCGCAATAAAAATTGTAATTACTTCTCATTAGTTCAATTAAGAATTTTCTAGACACGGCTTACTTTATATGTTGATTGCAAAACGGTTTTGTCCACGATGTAGTATTGTGTTGAGAAAGCGATGTCTACTTCTATTGTGTTAGTAATAGGTCCCTTGCGTACCGGTGAAATCCTATGTTAGATAACCAATAACTTTTATGTGCGTTAGACACGGCCAGTATCAATCAATATTAATGATCGTTCAGAAATTTGGAACTAATCGATACATATTAATAAATTTTTAATATCCATAAGTTACTAATCTTTCAAAATTGGTACTTAATCGGCCAAATTCGAATTTGAACGCAACTAAACCGTTTACTTTTGTCTATTACATTTGTAACGGATGAAACGAATCACGATCGAAATTTGAAAATTTTACTTTTGAATGCAAGTATCAAAATAAGAAATCTATCTAGTTGAAAATTAGTTTACAAATTCGGTACATATCTATACTAATGAGATAAAGCTACAGACTTTGTTTGAACGCCCCAAATATGAATCTAAAGGAAGGCTATCTAATATAAATAATAAATAATAATAATAATATCCTCACGCCTTCCCACAAGGGTCCCCGAAGGGGTAGGCAGAGGTGTATAGGTAATACCCACACACCCACTT
>JACCPG010000819.1:25850-50828 GCA_016069955.1 Drepana arcuata | reverse complement strand
GTGACTAATCACTGTACTTAAGTTCAGAAAAACTCATTGGTACAGGCGGGATTCGAACTTGCGACCTTTGCGTCGCAGGCAACTGCTCGAAACACTCTGACACCACGGCTATTATATATAAACAATGTAATTTTTCCTATTTTTAGTATTTGACATAAGTATGTGTCATTTATGTGCCCTTAACTCAATGTAAATAATTAATATAACTTCCTTCCTGTATACATATATTGATGTTATTTCTGTTAGTAAAACTCGCCTTGCAATAAGCAACCGTACAAAATTGTCCTTGGCTAAGCACGTTTTGGGGGACCACTTCGGTCTGTGGGGAGCGGAGACTTTTTTTATCTTTACGACTTCACAAACATCGTTAATGTTCACAAAACTAAAGTATTAATTAAGTAACTGTTGTACCTACGTCCTACGACTGTATTGAATTCGTTTTATTTTAATACTAGCTGTGGTGTCACTGGCGTAAATTTCTAATTCGTTTTTTTTTTTAATTTAAACATATCTGATGCGTATTAAAACATTCAGTTATCAGAACAGTATCTGTAGTAGTTTTCACAGGGAAGAGGAAAAACACCCTCACTAACAGTCTTTATAATATTAGTAGGATTTTTGGCAGCCCTATTATCGTTGTCGTTGTGTTGTGTATATAGAGTTGTCGGGTGGGTGCAGCGCATGACTCCTTGTCAATTATAGCTATAGATAGTGCCATCCACGAAGACGCGCCCCACTATTCTTCCCTATAGTTTATAATGTAAGTGTGCAACCTTCCACTGATGTGTGAGTATTATATCGGTACACACTGATTACCTATGAGTGCACACGCACACAACAATTAATATAGTCGGGTCATAGTCCCCGCATCCCGCTACCCCTTCGACTAGAAATTGTAAGGCCCGTGGATGGCACTGGATGGGATGGCTCGTGGATACGCATATATACAGGGAGCCGGGTGCTAGGCATAGGAAGTGTTAAAACCAGCAACAGTCCAGAAAAGTTCCCGCAACGTTCCTGTTTATCGAATTGCACAACATCACCTGTTGATCGCACATTCATAATGAATCATCCACCGGACAGGTGCAACCAGCCAGTACATCATAGGCATAACTCGGGCGCAATTAGCGCCAGACGCCGCTGGCATACTGCCAAATCAAAGAGTCTTGTATTTTGTTAGTTTTTTAATCTGCAACCCGATGACGCGTTAATGTTGGCCAGTACGTATTAATCGATTTTATTACATCGATCGTTCGGTCGATGAAATGTTACGTTTGCGGTCGATTAATATATCGAATATTCGATCTTATTCATTTTATACTAATAGTCCGGCGTTATTGTTCAGATGAAGGCATGTTACATTGGTTTAGACATATAGAAAGGATAAGTGATAGGTTGACAGATGTCACATTTTTTTTTATACAACAAGAGTGACAAACAAGCATACGGCCCACCCGATGGAAAACGGTTACCGCAGCCTATTTACGCTCACGAAGTATCACTTGCGTGTTGCCACTCTGTGTTCGGAGAGTTATAGTGTGTTGGCAGCATAATGGGTTTAATCCCTCTGCTTCCAACACAATGTAACAATCCTCCCCCCTCCCCAAGGAGCTCATTACGGGAAACCTTATTCACCGCATAGGAATACAACACAATAAATTGTGTTATTTGGCTACGGACTTCTGTAAGGTGGAGGTCCTGCCCCAGTCGGGCAGCTCCAAATTCGAACGGGAAACCCATTATGCCCTACCTCTCTTCTAGTGCTAATGCTAGTGTCGTGGTGGTATTGGAAGAAGCGACAAGTGACAACCCTGTCTAGTTTCTGGATTAATAATGCCCTATATCTTGGTCTCGAAGCCGTGGTGGCCAAGTTTTCTTGAGCTTATTGGCAGTCATTAGTCACACAACGGGCTTTAGGTACGGTGATGAAAACGTCGAGAGGAAACCTAAATACGTTTTAGTAGTGCATTCAAAAATGTATGTGTATAATTGTGCTTGAAGAACAGCGATGGGTTTGCCGTTTCATGTTATTACCTGACTTATGAAGAGCCGTGGTGGCCGAGCGGTTCGAGCAGTTGCCTGCGACGCAAAGGTCGCAAGTTCGAATCCCGACTGTACCAATGAGTTTTTCGGAACTTAAGTATTAGTCACACCACGAGCTGAACGGTGAAGGAAAACATCGAGAGGAAACCTGCATACGTCTGAGAAGAAATTCAAAGGCGTATGTATAATCGTGCTGGAGTAACGGCGATGGACTCGCCATCTGTCACGTTGGCACCTAATATACCTCTGGCGGAAAGTGGGTGTGTGGGTATTACCTATACACCTCTGCCTACCCCTTCGGGGACCCTTGTGGGAAGGCGTGAGGAATTATATAGCATACAATTATCTTCGTTTTAAATATTTTCATACTTATTTAGTTATTGTAATTAGAATACGTTCGCTTTCCCACCTACACGGAAATTTACCATGAATTTGATATAACAAGAGCTTTAATGAAATTTTGATCCAAATAGTTATTGTCATAGTTAACTAAGAACCCTGAAGCCAATACGATTGATGTGAAGCATTACAAACGAGCTAAAGTCTCCGGCACAACACGCATTGTTCCCTCAAGGTTGTATCGCCGTCCGCCAAGGACTGTTGTATCACAATAGCTACACGTTTCCTATTGGTATCTATCCCACGCACGGGATAATGTGGGTCGTTTTCCTCAACGCCTCCTACTTTGTATCGAGGCGATTCAATGCTCGTAAACTAATAGCGGTGTCTCACGTAAAATAGGTTTCATTGGTGGTGCTTTTCTGGAATACAAAATTTTACGGGAGAGAAACGGCAATGTTCTTTGTTGTTGTTTCGGAAATTTTACCGTTCATGAAGCGCACGCAGAAGAAGGAGTAATTTTTGCCTGTTTTTGCAAGTCTCTTCATTGCGATTCTATCGATCGTATTGTGGTGTTAATGGGCTTTTTATTTACAAGTAATATATTAACAGGTACATTAACAAAATACAGTTAAGAGCCATCACATTTATATTTTATATTTAAATATTATACGATATTAGATCGAATCCGCAATGAAGAGATTCGCAAATCAACTGGCGTGAATGAGGGCGTGATTGTAAAGATGAAGAAAGGCATGTTACGTTGGTTTGGACACATAGAAAGGATGAGTGAAGAAAGAGTGACGAAACAGATATACAAAGTAAAAGTGTGTGCAAGAAGAGGCAGAGGAAGGCCACGTTCCAACTACCTGGATCAAATAGATCGGACGCTCAAGGACGGGAACGTTAAGATTACTCGAAACCGACGAGCATGTATGAAGAGACTGATGAATGTGGACGAAGCGAAAGAGGTATGTAAGTCTAGAGAGAACTGGCGCTCTATACTCTCTGCCTACCCCGTTAGGGACTTGGTGTGATGATATGTATGTATGTATATTTAAATATAATTATAAAAGTAAAAACTGAAATGTTTTATTACTGTGATAAATACATTTTAAAATCCGAATACAAAGACGGCAGGGAGTTTGAAAATACGTCAGCATCTTGAATTGTGGGCAGGAGCTATCCAACACTCAAATATTATTACCGTTAAAAAGTATTACGTGGGTAAGCTACGGTGACCGGCTACCATCACTCTAGCCACGTGGTTATTCGCCACTTTTGTAGAATTCAAATACAATCAAAGACCCAGTCGAAGTTAGACAAGGAAAATACCGAACAATGTAACGGTTATTTTCAGTCAATAAAACCCCGGAAACGAACAAATGACAACTGTAAATGTAAGCAAGTACAAACATGATTGTCAACGAGTTGGGTTGTTTGTAGAGTTTATTCGAATCCATAATAAAAAGCCGTGGTGGCCGAGTGGTTCGAGCAGTTGCCTGCGACGCAAAGGTCGCAAGTTCGAATCCCGACTGTACCAATGAGTTTTTTCTGAACTTAAGTACAGTGATTAGTCACACCACGAGCTTTACGGTGAAGGAAAACATCGAGAGGAAACCTGCATACGTCTGAGAAGAAATTCAAATGCGTATGTATAGTCGCGCTTGAGTAACGGCGATGGACTCGCCATCTGTCACGTTGGCACCTAATATACCTCTGGCGGAAAGTGGGTGTGTGGGTATTACCTATACACCTCTGCCTACCCCTTCGGGGACCCTTGTGGGAAGGCGTGAGGATATATTATTATATTTATCATAATACATAAGGATAATGATAATAAGTTTTATTCAGCAACCAAGGTGTTTCTTAATATAGCGACCAGAGTCTCCTTTTAAGCTTGTAAAGCCTGTGTTAGGAGGCCCCATTATTTTAGTAGATTGTGCAACTGTTTGTGTGTGTGTGTGAAGGATGAGTGAAGAGAAACTGACCTCACTGGTTTCATCCACATGTCGGCTCTAAAGTTTCCACAATGCCAGCCGCATTTCCTTGCTGTACAGTTAATGAAAGTCGCTACACCGAATATGATACAAACCTTGGTTCGCACTGTTTCCCTCTTAGGCGTTCACTTAACGCTTGCAAAGGGAGTTTTGCCTCCATTGCACCAAGGTCCAGGTATTTATACTCCTTGCGGAACAAATTTGTACATCGTTTTTAAATGTCATACTTAGAGTGCTTTAATCTGGGAGGATCCTCATCGGCACTCTCCGCCGATTGTGTTGCCTTATAACAAAATACAATTTGAAAGTGTCTGGAAGAGGTATTACCAAGTTGCAACGACTTACCTAGAACATATTGATCTAACACTAAAGGATGAGAACGTCAGGAGTAATCCCGGCTGGGACGTATGAAAAGACTGATGAAGCATTGAAAGTATGTGAAGCGGCAGCGGTTTGTAAATCCATAGAGGTCTTGCTCTCTGTTCTCTATGAACACGATGATCGTGTTAAAATATCGTAGCAATTTTCTAGTCCTAAAAAGTCCTCTACCCTCTCTACCTAACCCGTGAGGAACGATGTGATTGTGTGTAATACCAAACATATATATGTGTTTTGCTTTTAATCAAATATTCTTGTATTTCATAGTCCAGTGGTGACTAAGATATATTTAGTCTGCGATGAATACCCAGACGGTTATTTTCGCAGGCGGAACACTAACAAATAAATTGGACGTTTACATTATATTCGATATATTGAATTTTAGCTTAGATTTCAAGAGTACGGGTTTTTTTTTTCGAGATAGCATCTATGTTGATTCGGGCTACCTATACGTAATTTTAGTTACACATTTTATTGAAACTAAAAATTATACTCATCAACCTTACATCGTAACAAATTCACGAAAGATGTATCCCCTTTGTAGGATTTTCGCTATGTCTAGACCACAAACTCACAATATAATTGCAGCATTCGGCTATCTTGGCGCCGTACTTAAATAAAAAATGCAAACCTCACAAAATAGAGTCGTTAAAACCACCCACATATGTGCGTCTCGCGACGAATTCAAAACATAAACACCTCGCCACAATATGCATTTGGTGAGAAAGATACGAAATTCACACAGACTTTTCAATTCATGTACCCAACGGTAGCCACGTCCGGTACGCAGTACCTATGCTTGTTTGCCGGCGTAGTATTACAAAAAAAATGGCTGAACCTGGATATTGTCCCGCGTTATATGTACACACATGACTAGCCATCGGTTTCACCGTCGTCTAAGAAACAAAAACATCGAGAGGAAACCTGCATACGTCAAGGAAACAATTCAATGGCGTATGCATAGTCGTGCTTGAGTAATGGCGATGGACTCGCCGTCTATCACGTTAATATATCTCTGGCGGAAAGTGGGTGTGTGAGTACCTATACACCTCTGCCTACCCCTTAGGGGACCCTTATGGGAAGGCGGGAGGATGTGGAGTTTGTTTCGGTATTTTTCCCAGGTTTTTACTCTTGGAAACTTATAATTTTTATTATCTATAAGTTTTAGTATCCGACTACTATGAGTGTTTCCTGTGTCCCTAAAAGATTTTAGTTTTTTTTAAATATTTTTACTTGTCTCTTCGCCGGATAATTAAAGTGCCAACGTAAAGGCCAGTCGTCACCGTTTCTCAAGCACAACTATATATAAGTCTTTAAATTTCTTCACAAACGTATGTACATTTCCTCTCGCTGTTATCCCTCAGCGTAAAGTTCGTTGTGTGTGGCCACTGTACTTAAATTGAGAAAACTCTTTGGTACAGTCGGGCTTGGAACTTGTAGTCTGTGCGTTGCATGCGACTACTGTAACCACTTTGCCAGCGCGCCTTTCTCTTTGTGTACGTAAGCTTATATTGTTACAGGTGTTTGTGATAAAGGAAGGTGTCCAGTACCGGATAAGGATTGACTTCATAGTTCAGCGCGAGATCGTGCACGGACTTAAATACGTGCAGAAAACTTACCGCATGGGAGTGCCAGGTAATATATATATATACACATACGTATGATCAAGCCGAGTCTCACGGGGTAGGCAGAGAGTGAAGCGCCAGCTCTATGTAGGTAATAAATGATACATAGGCATACAGGTCTAATATGACAGACGGTCAGGCAACTCTCTCTACCTAACTAGCTGTGCCCCTTAATATTTGAATTCATTGATAGTTTTTCCTAGTATAATAATCCTATGTGTTGATCCAGCTTTGAATCTATCTTTGTGCAAAATTTCATTCAATTCTGCTCACCCGTTCAGGCCTGCTTGAGTCACAAACATCCATACATACATACTCACAAACTTTCGCATTTATAATAATTATAGTAGGATTACATACATATATATATTACTCTGATACGTATATCATTATCTTACTTTGTTTGTTTAATAAAAACCATTAAATAAAAATAAAAAAATATCTAGTGTTTATAAATTGATATATCAGAATGATGTAAAGATTGATGAATGTGGATGAAGCGAATAAGGTCCGTGAGTCTAGAGAGAACAGGCGCTCTACTCTCTGTGTTTATTCTCCGGCTGATGATGTAGAATATGAGTTTAATGTATTAATTGTGTTTTTACATGCTCGCCGTTCAGTGCCGGGTACGTAAATTGTCATGTTACACGCGTTTCATGCCAGTCATGCACACCGCTTAAGTTTCATGTTGTATGATGTGTATTATGTCCTGTGATAGTTCTACACAAAGACCATTTTTCAATATCCCCCCATTTTTCAATATCCCACCATTTTTCAATATCCCCGATTTTTCAATATCCCCCCATTTATCCAAGACTTAAATCAAATTTAGTCTAAAACTGCTAAAAAGTCACGTGAAAATTGGATGACACCTAAACCTCAACGACTCTAGGCAAAATCCTTTTCTGCTATCCAATGTAAGGTGACATTAGCTGCGGAGTAAATTCTCCATGGCTAATGTCTTTGCCATACAATTTATGGATTTCGGATAGCATGAGCGCTTCCTGAAAAGGATTTTGTTTAGAACCACGAGTTCACATCACAGGAACGACTTGTAGCTAAAAATATTTTCAAGAACATTTTTTATTGGGTCACCTGTGACATCTGTGTATCACATGTGTAGAACTGGTCTCAACAATGTGTCTTATTAAGTTCGACTGTTGTATGCATGCGGAATACTAACTGACACGTACACTGCTATAGATATGGTCATCGTAATATATGTATTGATATGCTAATATGAACCCTATTGTCACATTGCTTTGCGATGAAGGTGGGCATGACGAAACCTGCGTACTTTTGAGAATAAAGTCAAGGGTGTCGTTAACGTTGTCCCTATGTTACGTTGGAAACTAAATATGTCTCCAGCGAAGAGGTGTTGTGACACCTCTGTCCTGCTTAGGTGCCAAAGTATCACAACATCGAGACTTCTTATACAGGTGCCTCAGAAATATAAAACCAGTTGTCTTTTTGGTTTTTGTTGGTATTTGTCTACTGAATTACTATTTGAGTTGGATTGTAATTGAAGTAAACTGAATACTTCTTAATATTCCTCTTATAATTCTTCCATAATAATCTATGGTCATCCAGAGACCAGAGTTAATGTTATCTGTGTAAGTAATATATTTATTAATTATTTTTCAGTGGACAAGATGGCTCATATGGTTGGCTCTTACCCGCCCAAGACGGAGATCCAATCCTACACGACCCCCCCTGAAGACGCCCCTTCAGGCATGATGGCCCGAGGATCTTACTCTGTGAACAGCCTCTTCACAGACGACGATAAACACGTGCACCTCCAATGGGAATGGGCCTTTGAAATAAAGAAGGACTGGAAGGACTAATGCTTGTCTTCAATTACAAAAAATACACTGGGTTGGACCTTTGGCTGTACAATTCGTTACCCTAGCTTAAAAACACGGCTGTTTTAGTAATCTGTGCCATAGAAACAAAAATGTTTGTTTTTAATTAGTCAAAACGCACAGAGAAAATTGATTATTTAAAAAGTATGTCCAATCCAGTATTTGTCTAAAATAGTGGCTGGCTGACTGACATCTGAGAGATATACAGTTGTAAGGCTCATTACATTATTATTCATAGAATATGTGGTAATCATGTTTATATTAAACCTACAAATTCAAGCCTTGAAACTATTAAATAATAATAATAAGATATAAAAAGATAAAAGTAATAAAGGAATAAATAAATAATCAAATGTGCTGAATGAGGATGGATCACTTTCACTGCAGTTCTGTATCCTACAATATGTAACCTTACACTACAATACTTAGAGTATATTTTCCCATAGCGTTTTAAGCTAAATAACCTCGTTGAAAGCAATAGTAGCTTCGTATGCTAGTTTTATAACTGGAAATATGTACTGTAGTGTTTATAAAATGTTTAATCAGATTATGCGATTATATTACCTGTTTTTATCAATATAGAGATCATTTTCTCTTGTTACTATATGTAATGAAATAGATTAACTATTTCTAATATTTCAAGGTTATTGAAACGCATACAAAGACATGTGATATCTAAAATACAGTTAAGTATACATTTGTGATTCCTAGTTAGCGATGGCTAAGGATATTTTGAAATGGTTTCAAATTATTGATGTGACAGTTCAAATTCGAAATATTTAATACGTAATTAAGGTTTGGATGTATGGTTATCACAGACATGAAGATCCGAAAACAAATGACGACTTCAACAAAGTTATTCCAAAAATAAATATATTGAAAAACGTTTTTCTCAATTCAAAATGCCTTTTTAGATTCAGGCTTTGTTAAGTCTAGTCTAAGCAAAGGTTGTAAGTATATATTGTTTTATTACGCAGGGAAATATTGAACGATCGCTCACAAGTCAGCCCGCTTGGATTAGTCGACACAATGCTATCACCAGCATTCCTTAAGCATTTGAGTCAAGCTCTTTATAATTACAGTGTACGGTGACGCTTGCGGGTAAAGTAGGTATATTGGTTCTTACGGACTCTTGTATTAGGATGTCTCAAGAGTTGGTTCACTATTTGGCAGAGTAGAAACTTCGGTACAGTGTAAACGAATCTGGAGCTGTCAATGTCAATTTGACATCTCAAATCGGATGTCAAATTGACATTGACAGCTCCAGTTAACAGCGCCACCTGTCGGCGAAAAGTCAAATGTCATCAACTCCTATTGACTTTGCTTCGGTTTTCAATAAACTTTTTAGCAATAACAGCATATTTTTGTCAAGTTTTAAGTTTTTTTTTATTATAGTTTAATTTTACAATTATAATAATATTCATATAAACTAAACAGTATAAAATGTATATTGTACAAGAATTGAGAAGTGCTACGTCGTCGCTTTCTTAATTATGGGTGAACAAGCGCGGTAGGTGAAGCTATTGGTAATTTGTATCTACATAAATCAATGTGTAAGTACCAAAAGTTAGTATTAAAACATATTAATTAAGGGTATTGGTGCACCAAGACAAAGAAAATAATTATATTTTTAATAAATACACATATTGCTTCTATTTGTATCTTAAACGTAGTGCCAGTGACTTGGAATCGTGGCAATAATTTGAAAGTATTAAAATATAATTAACGGAGCACAGCTGTTCCCCCTTTATAGTAAATTAGACCGTAAGTGTTTGCAGTAAAGTACATATTAACCATCGGGATTAATACTCAGTTATGGCATTTATATGTTTGGCATGTATCCGGTTGAAAAGATGTGTAGCCTTGCGCCTTTGGTGTGTTCAGGAGGTTTACGACGGTAGGGCTCGTAAAGGACCCTAAGGGATGTTATATTACATGATTTAGAAGTGAATAAAACTTAAATAAGTCACTGTTCAAATTTATAAATAACATTTATTTCACTAGAAAAAATAAAAAAAAATACAGAAATGCTTCTGTCTAACGTATATGTACAAACTTTGAACAGTGACATGTCTATGCCTGTTTTCCTTTCTCTTACAAATAATATTTACAAGTCTCATATGCTCATATTAACATATATTCCATCTCGCATCAAGTGCCATAGACTAGACGAAATGATAGAGATACGGTTGGATTCTAAATATCCTAGCTGGTGCTTCAGTGTGCGTACACTAGTGCTTTACAAGTCATTTTGAGCTCTCCTTACCGTACTGCAAAGTAATTTTTGAATAATAAAATTGGGCGGAATACCCACATCAACTTGTCTATCAACTTTGATGCTCGCGAAACTTAAACGTCGAATTTCCATTTGAATGTTCTATTCTCTTTTAGCGACTGTTCCAGCATGTGAGGTGTGTCAGTTGAGATGCTGACAGTCTTAGCGTAGATTTGAAGTAAGCGGTTACCCATTTGTTGCAATAAGACAAGCATTAGCGGCTAAAATGCGCTCATAGCAAAGATATATTTGACGTTTATGTTGCCGCCACGTTAGTAGAGCGCTGCGTGATAGAGAAGCTTGCCTCATCAAGGAAGTCCTTTCTAACTCGTGCTTAGCTTGAGATATATCATTTGTGACGGCTAGTGCCATCCACGAAGACGCGCCCGACTATTCTTCCTCATAGTTTATAGTGTAAGTGTGCAACCTGCCACTAATGTTCGAGTATTATCGGTACACACTGATTACCTATCAGTGCACATGGACACCACAATTAATAGACTAATCATATTCAAAGCATCCCCCGACCCTCTCGACTAGAAATAGATAGGGCGCGTCTTCGTGGATGTCACTATCTTTACAACCAACTGTAGCGGATAGCTTAATCAAACTTGATGACTGATGTGAACACGAGGCGCTTGCGGGTTAAAGGTGAAGTGCATCGCTCTTTGCTATTTGTCTTGCGCCTACGTTCCCATAACTTATTTACTTTATATTTGCAGTATCAGACGTTTAGATGTCTTGTAATTTTTATTACTAATAAATTGAGTTATAATATAATTGTCTTTAATATACTTGCATTGTTTCACAATATAGAATAGGTCCCAATTTCGAAGATAACTATTTTCTTACGTAAATAAGTTAACTCCACAGTACTTCAATTTTGGTCAGTTTGTGTAACGTTCATTGGGTCCATATTTACGCGGTATTTTTTTTCAAAAAGCCTTCTATCGTCTGCCTACCCATAGGATTAAGGGCGTGAACATAATATTGCGAGTATTACCTATACACCTCTGCCTACCCCTTCGGGGACCCTTGTGGGAAGGCGTGAGGATATATATATATATTGCGTATGTATAATTTTATTTCATAAACGATCTATCTTAATTCAATCATGAATTTTTCATTTCAATAGTTATGTAAAGATTTATGCAATGTAATAGTTTGGCCAAAAATAAAGCTTATTTATTCAATTATGGTTTTTATTACTTGTAACATAAGTACTAAATCGACCACCCTTTATCACAAAATGTGGTTTATGTAAAGATGGTTTAAACTATCAGATTTTTCATCGATTTGCGTTTTATCACATCAAGAGAAGACATTATTGTATTTTCATGAGATTCATTCAATTATTACCTTAATTAGCTCGGATACCAAGGCCGAAATTTATACCGTAAACGTACCAGAAACATTTACTTTAAAGATATGCAGATCCGGATTAAGGAACTTGTAAATTATTAAGGGTTGCAAGGAGAAACCTTGCAACGTTCAGAAATATATAAGGTGCCCCGCGGTTTCACCCGTGTAAAATTCAATTTCAATAGTATCTATAATTTTATATTGATCAAATATTATCTTGGCCAAATTGCATTAAATTCCGTTCAGCCGCTCTGGCGTGAGTAACAAATAAACACCGATACATACAAACTTTCGTTTATAATTAGTAGGATATATTGCTGCTGGTGATTGAGTAACTAACATCCATAATCCATACATACTTACAAACTTTCTCATTTGTAATATTAATACGATATATTGCTTTAATTATCACGTTTATTGTATAAAATAAAACACAAACACTTCGATATAAATCGGTGCTTATCTACGTTCGGAAATATTTGGTGCAGTGGGCCCGTCGCATTTGCCCTTGTTACGTGGTGATCCGCCAATGCAATTTAGATATTTAGCGAATTCAGTATCTAAGTATTTCTTCCAAGTTAACATCGTAGATTCTTCCACTGCGCAGGCGTGGCCGGGCTGGAGCCTTCCTCATGGCTACGACCACTTGTTTGTTAGCCTTGGTCATTGGGCAGAAGGCAGTCAGGCGTGTGGGTACGTAGTAAGTGTTTAACATCTTCAGCGGCATCGCGATGGCCATACAACCCTGCTCTATTAAACAAAACACAGGTTGGTATGTAATTTGCAAAGTTTTGTCGACCATTTCCCCCAATACGATCCATATTTGGACATCAGAAGAAATACTTTCACTAATTAGACATTAATATTTATTTAATATAGAGAGAGCCGTGGTGGCCGAGTGGTTTGAGCAATTGCCTGCGACGCAAAGGTCGCAAGTTCGAATCCCGACTGTACCAATGAGTTTTTTCTGAACTTAAGTACAGTGTTTAGTTACACCACGAGCTTTACGGTAAAGGAAAACATCGTGAGGAAACCTGCATACATCTGAGAAGTAATTCAAAGGCGTATGTATAGTCGTGCTTGAGTAACGGCGATGGACTCGCCATCTGTCACGTTGGCACCTAATATACCTCTGGCGGAAAGTGGGTGTGTGGGTATTACCTATACACCTCTGCCTACCCCTTCGGGGACCCTTGTGGGAAGGGGTGAGGATATTTAATATAGAGCTGTCTCGTCCAGCTTCGCTTGGGTGAAAAAAATTGGTTCCTTAAATACTCTAGCGCCACCTAGCGGGGAAAATTGTGAATCTAAACTATTCTCGAATGCACTTGAACACGCACAAAAAATATATATTTTGAACGGTCCAGCTGTTTAAGAAGAGTTAAGTCACATACGCACAGCAGAATTTATATATTTAGTAATAAATAATGTATAAAGTATCTGGAAAATAGAATAGGAGAAAAGACAATATACTTACCTGACTTTAAATTAAATAAAAAATCCCAGAAACGAACATGTTTAAAAGTAGGTACAAATATTTAATAGTTTACTAGTTACATTGCTTGTAGAGTTTGTTCTTATCTATGACACAAAAGGATGAGTGAAGAATAGGCAGAGGAAGAACACGTTCCAACTACCTACCTAGAGCGAATCGATAGAATAGAAGTATGGTAACGTCAAGAGTACTTGAAACTGGCGAGTCTGTGTGAAGAGATTGATGAATTAAGAAGGAAGCAAAAGAGGCAATAGAGAAGGTCCAGAGAGAACTGACTTTTATAACGTGAACTTAATAAATAAATCAACATACCAGGAATCCTTCTCTTCATATTGACATTCTCAATCATGTAAATACCACTTTTGCCTAGTAGATTGGAAACAGTCCTGCTCAAGAACTCCCTGGTCTGTTGAGACTCGAGGGTGGGAGCGTCCGTTGCTACGCCGACCACGTGACTCAGATTAGCAGCTATCCACTCAGCGAGCTCGTAGCTAAGACCTAAAAATATATTGATAATAGTTAATTTATAGCCGACTCGAAACCGACGAGCATGTATGAAGAGACTGATGAATGTGGACGAAGCGAAAGAGGTATGTAAGTCTAGAGAGAACTGGCGCTCTATACTCTCTGCCTACCCCGTTAGGGACTTGGCGTGATGATATGTATGTATGTATGTAATTTATAGCTAGAGCCGTGGTGGCCGAGTGGTTCGACCAGTTGCCTGCGACGCAAAGGTCGCAAGTTCGAATCCCGACTGTACCAATGAGTTTTTCTAATCTTAAGTACAGTGATTAGTTACACCACGAGCTTTACGGTGAAGGAAAACATCGTGAGGAAACCTGCATACGACTGAGAAGAAATTCAAAAGGCGTATGTATAGTCGTGCTTGAGTAACGGCGATGGACTCGCCATCTGTCACGTTGGCACCTAATATACCTCTGGCGGAAAGTGGGTGTGTGGGTATTACCTATACACCTCTGCCTACCCCTTCGGTGACCCTTGTGGGAAGGCGTGAGGATATATTAATTTATAGCTTCATTCGTTGCCAATTACAAGTTCCTATTTGTTTTGTCAAGTAAGCTATTGTGAAATAATGATTTCGAAAAGACATAATTGAATTTCACTGTGCAGCATCCGAAAACAATTGCAAACTTGTGGGTACATAGAACTTAACTCTACTTAATTTGAATGACTGATAATTTTTGAATAGTTAGTAAAACCTCACTAAATTGAATAGCTTATAGGAATTGAGGCAAAATAGCGGTTTCTCTTACCGGGAGTATTACATATGCAGCTCCTGATCTTGGGGCTTGTTGTTTCCGTCCACCCAAACTTGAAAAGCAGGAGGGTTGGTTCCTGGGGGTCGTGCTTCAGAGCTATCCACTGTAGAGCCACGTCCAGCGTCAGAACTACGCTTGACGTCTGCTTGGCAAGTTTGCTCACGTCTATTATTGTTACTGGGATAAGTATTACATTGTTATTAGATGAATTCAGCTGTACACCATTACGTTTAGAATGGAGGGTGACACAAGAGGGAGTTGATACACCTCTGCCTACACCTCAGGCACCCTTGTGAGGAGGCCTGAGGAGACAATGTGACTTAGTATAAGGAATAATGTGTAACCAGTCCCTGGTGAATTTATATGAAACGAAAAATATGTGCAAGTCTAGCGAGTACTGGCGTTCTACATTGCCTGGCCCATGAGGTACTCGACGTAAATGAAATAATTAAACTTATTGGGATTTTCATCTAGTAGCATAAGACGAACCAGTCCCACTTATGCCAGCTTAGCAATTCCCTCGTAACCGAAATCACATGCACCTTTTGCGGCATAATGCTTGCTGAAAGATCAGCGAATAATAAAAAAATCCTATATCTACTTACACCTGGTGAGTAAGAATTCGGAAGGAATTACTGCTGGGTACATAGATCCACTGGATGCCGAATGTTCTAGGTGCATCCCTGTGCCTAGACGGGGGATCCCGCAGTTGAGGCAAATTTTCCTGAAAGCCAAAGTTTAGTCCTGAAAGCTAAAGCCAAGTTAGTGAAGGATTTTCAAACATTGCATTTGATAGCTGATTCGAATGATATATATATATATATATTTTAAACGCTTAAGTGGCAGTCTAGTAAGCGATCCGAGCGATGTAAGCGTTTACAGCCTACCCTTGCAACACCAACAGTATCGCTCTTGTGCTACTGAGGACCTGCAGGAATCCTTAAACACCCTTATTGAATCTATGTGTGTTAACTTTCTCTAGCTTTTTAGCTAACAACTGGAAACAAACTCTTTTACGTGTGTAATTCCGATGAACATGTCTGTATTTTACAACGAAAGTATGTAATGCCGACTTCTTAACTACAGTGTTTTATATAAGGCTAGTTCTAAGTAACCTTTGTTCGAAATGATATTGATTAATTGAATATGTAAGTCAATATATCCATCACCCAAAACTTTTCTTATTTGGGCATGCTTTCAGCCACATAGGTATGTTTCCTTACTAATAGTCTTTACCATTTCTTCTCCAATGCTTGAAAATGTTCGTACATATCCGTCCATGTAGTGGGTCGGGTCATGTCGATCACATTTATCAATTCGTCAACATCTTCAGGGTCAGGCCTTTCTTGAGAGTCACTTAACTTAGCATTAATTACCACTAACACGTAAATGTATAAATTTCGGGACATTTCAACTTTGTTATACTTTTCAAAGAAAGTAGTAGTTTTCTTTGAAAAGTGTCTATTAATCTTAAAGTCAATAGGTACAGAGACTATTTCCACAATGTTATCACTAAAAATTTAAATTTATTGATTGTCGTGTCTATTTGTCGTACAATGCGACATACACCAATTGAAATAAAAATCGTTCATACAATATTAAGATCTAGTCACGTCTAAATCAGCAATGCGACTTAACTCTTCGGCACATGTATGAGTTTGTTGTGTGTTTAATATCATTGTTATCCATTTGTTTATTGTTTTCAAAGTCTGTTCATGAGAGGTTATAATAAAAATGATCATCCTTACGTGGGCTTAGATCAGCGACGTTCTGCCTCAACGTTACTATGATGTCGCTATTACGTTTCAACGTCCAACTTTATGGTAATTTTCCAATTGACACAATAATATTTTTGGTCAAACATACTCGAAGCTGGCAAGTAAGTATGAAGAGACTGATGAATGTGGATGAAACGAAAGATATCTGTTACACTTAAGAGAATTAGCGCTCTACGGTCTCTGTCCACCTGCATGAGTGACTCGAAATTATGATAATAATATAAATAATAATAAATTCATAATATTTGCGATTAAGAGCCGTGGTAGGCGAGTGGTTCAAGTAGTTGCATGGAACACAAAGATTGCAATTTCGAATCCTAACTAACCTAACCAATGAGTTTTTCTAAATTTAAGTACAGAGATTAGTCACACCACGAACTCTAAGGTGAAGGAAAACATCGAGAGGAAACCTGCATACGTTGAGGAAGAAATTAAAATGCGTATGCATAGTCGTACTTGAGTTACAGCAATGGTCTCGCCATCTGTCACATTAGCACCTAAAATATATCTCTGGCGGTGTGTGGGTACTACTTACACATCGCTGCCTACCCCTTCCGGGACCCTTATGGGGAGGCGTGAGGATACACATTATTTTTATATTTTGATGTTAGAACTGATAGTGGCATGGAATTTCCGAATACCGTAAAACTTTACTAATTACGTGTGCTTAATAAGATAGCAAATAATCTAGCATTGTAAATAATTTGGATTTGGATTATAGTTTTTAATTAAGCTTATTATATATGGTGTTATTGTCAATTAAGCTGGTTACGGTGAAGGAAAACATCGGAAGGAAAGCGTATGCCGGTTTCCTTCCGATGTTTACCTTCAAGAAGAAATTCGAAGACGTATGTTTAGTCGTGCTTGGGTATCGGCGATGGGACTTGTTCGTAAAATCTTCGACCGAGAAGTAGAATATTTGACTTGGATACAAAGCATGTTTTGATGAAAAGTTAATTCTTTTGTTTAATTTATATATCTAATCGCAGAGCTGTATATCGGGATTAAAGTATAAACCATGGAAACCGCTAGTGGTAATAAGTATATTTCTATCAACGTTTTATTACATGAGTACAATTATCAGGAGATTAAAGGGACTAACGCCACATTACCCTGTCCTGCGCAGCTGGCTTCTTATAATCTTTTAAGAGCTTTAATATTTTTGCTGACATCATCATCATCACACATAAAGCTAAAGAGTTTGTTTGTTTGTTTGAACGCGCTAATCTCAGGAACTACTGATTGGAATTGAAAAAATATTTTTGTGTTGGATAGTCCATTTCTCTAGGAAGGCTTTAGGCTATATAACATCAAGCTACAACTTATAGGAGCGAAGCATAAATGAACATTTTTGCAAGAACGCGAAAAATTATTCCTTTTTGAGTCTCCGTTGCGTGCGCTGCGTAAACGGTTTAAATTACGAAAATATCATGTATGTGGGAATTGTGCTTAAGTAACGACGATGGACTCGCCATCTGTACGTTGGCACCTAAAATATATATATATCTCCTCACGCCTTCCCACAAGGGTCCCCGAAGGGGTAGGCAGAGGTGTATAGGTAATACCCACACACCCACTTTACCTAAAACATATCTCTGTTGGAAAGTGGGTTTGTGGGTACTACCTACAAACCTCTGCCTACTCCTTCAGGGACCCTTGTGGGATGGAGTATGGTATATATAGACAAACTATACTTTTGGTTATAGATCTATAACTTTGAAAACACTACAAGGCGTGAAACAAATCGCATTCAATTTAGGCTTGTTAGAAAGAAGCACTCAATCGCGTCCTTGGCCCAGCAGTGGGACATAGATAGCTAATGTAATTAACGCAATGAAATCAGAGTTATTTGCATACACTTATTGCTGCAATCAATCAATCATAATATTTTAATCAGTTTATTGATTGTCATCTGTCTGACGCTGGTATCTTCATGCGTTTCTTATCATCTTCATCACTACGTGCTGACGTCTGGCTTTGGGTTATTAACTTATTTTAATGGTGTAGGTTTTTATACCACAAGAGCGGTAAACATGTGTATGGCCCACCTGATAGGAAGCGGTTACCGTAGCCTATTTATATTACTTAGTACCACGTAGTATCACTAGCGCGTTGCCACTCTGTGTTCAGAGAGTTATAGTGTGTTGGCAACTTATTGGGACTAATTCCTCTGCTGCCAACACAATATACCTCGTCCCGCCTCCCAAAAGAGATATTGGAAACCTTAATGATCGCACAGGAAAACAACATAAAAAAAATTGTTATTTGGTTACGGACGGTCCCCCAGTCGGGCAGCTCAAATTCGAACGGGAAACCCGTTATGCCCAACGGAATATTGTCTGGCAGTTGGTCATGTGTAAGCCGTTGCTTTCACTGGGCGTGGGTTCGAACCTGTATAAAATTAACGTGGCGTATGGTTGGAAAGGAAACGTGGCACCAATGGTGGTAATGTGAAGGTGGAAGAAGGTGAAGAATATTGTGAAAGATTTCTAGGCAAATCTTTATTTTACATCTTTGAGTTTCTTCACAAGCGCATGCAGGTTTCCTTACAATGTTATTTTCCTTTCGTTCAGCATTTAAGGTGTGACACCTAAATAATAACTATCAAAAGTCACTATCACTAAGGGGCTGCGCCTAAACGCTGGCAAGACGTTAAGAGTACGTTAAAGGAACGTTAAGACTACTTAAAACCGACGAGCATGTATGAAGAGACTGATGAATGTGGACGAACCGAAAGACGTATGTAAGTCTAGAGAGAACTGGCGCTCTATACTCTCTGCCTACCCCGTTAGGGACTTGGCGTGATGATTTGTATGTATGTATGTAAGTTCACTATTTCATTGCAAATTTACAATATTTCTTAGTACTTTTTGCGATATTGTATTATTATTCCCGACCGAAAAAATACTTTTATATATAATTAAATATGCAAGTAAAAAAAAAGTGACGTTTTGTCTCATTGGTGCCTTGCTTACTGAAATGACGTAAATAACTAAATCAATCGAAGGCAAACAAACAAATTGTAATAATAAGTGAAAATACACACCAGACTAATATCAACAGATTTGAGACGACATGATAGATATACATCAAATACCAATGTATTCATGTTTATTAGATCATGATAAAACCTTGCTTTTTGATTATAACATCAGTCACTGGATTATCAATCTAAATCCGTATATTTTTAGATTGATAATTGTAAAATATGGTCACTGGATTGGTGACGTCACATCGGCGAGATAGTGAGTTAACAAAAGTAATGGAATCGCAGTGTATGGGATCACAAGTTGTATCAGTATCGGCATAATGATACGTTGTCTAGTTTTAGTTATGGCCGTTGCGGCGGCGGTCGCAAGGAACTCCCCCAATGCTGATAAAGTAAGGAAAACGTTTACAAAACAAACAGATGCCGATTTTTTGGAAGACGCTACACTCGATGTGGTAAGAATTTATAAAGTTCGTAAATCGAACAAGTATTTTTTTTTATTTAGTATAAATTAAAGAGAATGAGAAAGCATCGAAAGTATGGGGATAAACTCCCCGTCGATGGTGAGAGATCAGGTAGATCAGGAGCACAACACAGTGCCGAGTCACTTAATTTTTTTTCAAGTACTGCCTGCATCTCTCAAATCAGTTTCAGAATGAATTGTGTTACCAAGCCATTCATAGACAAACTTCAAGAGAATGGCAGTAGAACTACTAAGCCTTCATAGTTTTTAATACTATTATGTAAATTATGTTTATTGAATTCGGTCAAATGTTTGAAAAATCTATCAAAATTCTAAATTATTTCAATTAGCGCACATTTGCCTTTTCTTCTACGCCTTATTTCGAGGCAAATAAGGCAAGTTTAACATTTACCATTATATTTAATTTATAATTTCTATCTGTATTGTAAAAACCTTAGTGTAATTCAATTATTTGTTCCAATAAAGTTAATTTGTCATGTACGAGCAAAGTTTAAAGCATTAATTTTCCCTCCCTAGCCCGGTCTCCTCGCAAAGTATGGATACCCCTATGAAGTTCACAACGTGATCACCTCAGATGGGTATATACTGGAGATGCACCGGATCCCTCACGGGCGCCAGCAATCGCCTCAGCATGGCAGACCTGTGGTCTTCCTCATGCACGGTCTTTTATCTTCGTCTGCTGATTACCTCACCATGGGCCCTGGCCGTTCACTAGGTAATAAAAATATATTCGTACGTACATATTCTTCTTATGTCAAGAGTACCCTAAACCGAAGAGCATATATGAAGAGAATAATGAAAGTGGACGAAGCGAAAGAAGTATGTAAGGATCGTTGCAAGTGGAAAGAAGTCTCTGCCTACCCCTACGGGTAAGAGGCGTGATTATAATATGTATGTACACATACATACATACATATCATCACGCCAAGTCCCTAACGGGGTAGGCAGAGAGTATAGAGCGCCAGTTCTCTCTAGACTTACATACCTCTTTCGCTTCGTCCACATTCATCAGTCTCTTCATACATGCTCGTCGGTTTCGGGTACTCTTAACGTTCCCCGTCCTATATGTATGTATGTATGTATATTCTTCTTTTCGAGTCCTTCCAGAGGTAGGCAGAGTGCTAGTTCCCTCTAGACGTATATACCTCCTTTGTTTAATCCTAATACATACTCGCCGGTTATGAGAACACTAGGCGCACCCATCCTTGAGAATTTGATCACGGAAGTTCGAACATTAAATAGCGATTCAATTTTATTTAAATTTTAAACTGAGTATTTATTCAAGAGTGTACTTATTCAAGAGTGTACTTATTCAAGAGTGTACTTGCAACCGGTGAGCATGATTGAAGGGACTACTGATCATGGGAATGAAGAGCAAAGCCGTGGTGGCAGAGTGGTTCAAGTAGTTGCGACAAAGATCGCATGTTAGAATCCCGACTGTTCTGAGTTTTTCTGAATTTAGAACAGTGATTATTCACACAACGAGCATTAGGGTGAAGGAAAACATCGAGAGGAAACCTGCATATGTCTGATAAGAAATTCAAAGGCGTATGTATAGTCATGCTTGAGTAACGGCGATGGACTCGCCAACTGTAATGTTGGCGCCTAATATATCTCTGGCGGAAAGTGGGTGTGGGTATTACCTATGCACCTCTGCCTGCCCCTTCGGGGACCCTTGTGGGAAGGCGTGAGGATATTATTATTATTTATTATCATAATAACGTTTCAATTTTATTTTAATTTTAAACAGAGTATTAATTTTAAGAGTTATACTTGCAACCGGTGAGCATGTTGGAAGGAGCTACTGATAAATGGGGATGAACAGCAAGAGTACTGAGAGGCTGGAGAGAGAGAGAGAGAGCTGGCGTTATACTCTGTCTGCCTGGCCTGTGAGGCTCCTGGTCTCGTGATAATATACATTAACTATATTCTCTATAAATCAGAATGTTATCATCATATTATCATCATTGTCTGGCAAATATAATGACATTTAATTACTTAAATTCTGATTTAAGATACCGTTTAACAGCGTATATCGTCTTTATCCTTCCAGCCTACATCCTCGTGGACGCAGGCTACGATGTCTGGATAGGAAATGCCCGCGGAAACTTCTACTCTCGCGCCCACACCCGTCTGAACCCCGACAGCATCTTGAACCAGAACTTCTGGAGGTTCAGCTGGGATGAGATCGGCAACATTGACCTGCCTACTTTCATCGACTACATCCTCGCCCGCACCGGACAGCCCAAGCTGCATTACGTCGGCCACTCGCAGGGTGGCACCACCTTCCTGGTCCTCAACTCCTTGAGGCCTGAGTACAATGACAAGTTCATCTCCTTCCAAGGCCTTGCGCCGGCCTCATTCTTCAACAATAATGACCACGAGTTGTTCAACACTCTCGCGCAGTTTGAAAGCGTGCTTGAGGTAGGTGTTTTCGTTGATATTTGCAGGAATTAAACTTGATGAACTTCCCATGATAAGGTAACGAGTGGTTCCAGTAGGTCGCCTGCAAAAGATTGCAAGCTTGAATCCCGATAGCACCAATGAGTTTTGTTGCACCAATGAGTTTTTTTTATACCACAAGAGTGGCAAACAAGCATACGGCCCACCTGAAAATGTTATTACTATGATTAATTACACAACGAACTTTACAGTGATAGAAACCTTGTGAGGAAAACAGCATGAGTTTGAGAAGATGTATAGTCGTATTTGCTGAGAGTTAATAGTAGGTAATCATAATCTTCATTAAAATTTCTAACCAAATTATGTACCTGGACCTTGCCTCTCTTGACTCCAGCAATTATACTCAAGGGCGTTTTAACGTCAGGCGTGTATAACCTAGTTATGTCCAAATATATCCCTTACTATATGTAACTAGTACGCCCCGCGATTACACCCGCTCTAAACTGATTTTATTCGTAAATTTATACTCATTTATTTTTTATGGAATTCAACATATCTCCTGTGCTTCTATCCAGTCAATAATCTATCGCTGTGACAATTTAATTTAATTTCGTTCAGCTGATCTGTCGAGATTGTCTTACAAAAATCGTTTGTATAAATACAAAATTTATAAATTATAAAATTTAAAATATAAAAATTAAATTATATAAAATCGTATAATGCACGAAGGATAGCACGTCATGCTATGACCTATGATTTAACATCTCGAAATAATTACGTTTTATAATCAAAATCGAATTATTATATTCAACGCAAGGGACACAGGGAACACTTATTGATAATCTATTTTAAGTTCTGAGACTGAATGACACAGACCTGAAATCAGAATAGCAGATATTAGATTATCTAATGTCGTTTTAACAATACCTCGTAAATGTATGAATAACGTATCCTTATTTGCTAATGATTTTACAACTGATAGGCATATCGTTTCCTTTACAACGTTCAAATTGCTTTTCCTGATTTCTATCAGAGCGAAGTATTGAGCAAGAAAACTCCAGTAGGTACTTGTTTTATCTTTGTAGATAAGTGAACCGCCACTTCCGTTAAAGATACATACACACATACATATCATCACGCCAAGTCCCTAACGGGGTAGGCAGAGAGTATAGAGCGTCAGTTCTCTCTAGACTTACATACCTTTTTCGCTTCGTCCACATTCATTAGTCTCTTCATACATGCTCGTCGGTTTCAAGTACTCTTAACGTTCCCGTCCTTGAGCGTCCGATCGATTTGATCCAGGTAGTTGGAACGTGGCCTTCCTCTGCCTCTTTTTGTACACACTTTTGCTTTGTGTATCTGTTTCGTCAATCATTCTTCACTCATCCTTTCTATGTGTCCAAACCAACGTAACATGCCTTTCTTCAAATGCCGTTAAAAATATATGAATATATTTTAACGACAACTGGAAATATTTTAACCATGAAACAACTGCCGGCTGTACTTCGTCGGTCTTGCTCTGAAATACCGTCATATCCTCATATGATACCTCTCACGGGGTAGCCAGTGAGAGTAGAGTCCTCTTTGGCTTCGTATACATTCATTAGTCTCTTCATAAATGTTTGCCGGTTTCGAGAACTCTTTCTGGAGCAGTAATCATGTTGCAAATCTTAAGACGACGACTGTAATCCACTTAAGATTATCACTAATTCAGTTGTACGATATGACGCGATGATTAGATTTAGATAAAATATTCTCATGCCTTCTTTATTTCCTTATACCACTAGAGGCAAACAAGCATATGGCCCACCTGATGGGAAGCGGTTACCGTAGTCTATTTATGATCACGTTACCGAATTGACACTTGCGCGTTGCCAGTCTATGTTCGGAGAGTTATACTTTGTTAGCAGCATAATGGGACTAATCCTTCTGCTGCCCACAGGAGTATAAACTATAACATAATATTTTCGTCTGAAAAATATTTAGGTGGCGAGTTTATCGACGTTTCCCAAGCTACTTATACATGTATAAGAATGCCTTTTCTAACGTACGCAGGTTCTCTCATGAGTGCCGCTTCACCGTAAAGTTCGTAAAAGCTTTAAAGTTACTCATAGCTTTCAAATATTTACACGCTGTGTTTTATATACGCACATGATTTAATTACTTTAATATGCATATCTATAAATCTGTACCTTTAAATCAAAATATGTTTATTTTTTCGTAAGTGCTCTGAGGTTCGAGGTTCGAGAAAATCTAGACTAAATTTTATAACCTCACGTCTTCCCACAAGGGTCCCCGAAGGGGTAGGCAGAAGTGTATAGGTAATACCCACACACCCACTTTCCGCCAGAGGTATACTAGGTGCCAACGTGACAGATGGCGAGTCCATCACCGTTACTCAAGCACGACTATTACATAACTTTTAAAACCTTTTGTTTATATTTGGGATGTAAGCTTACTGTAAACAATTGACATTGGTTTGATTGGATAATCATGATAACTTAACTTCAAAGTAATTTTCGCAACTCCTCTAATCCTCACGACACCTGTAGTTGGCTTAATATCATTTCTATAAAAAGATGATATAAAATATTCCATGGCAACGAGAAGACCGGACGCTTAAACTGTTTTGGCAACGAAAGTGTATTTTGATAGTCATTTGGCA
>JACCPG010000819.1:0-24850 GCA_016069955.1 Drepana arcuata | reverse complement strand
CGGGATTCGAACTTGCGACCTTTGCGTCGCAGGCAACTGCTCGAACCACTCGGCCACCACGGCTTCTTTTTTATTTGTCTTTTATTAATTCATAATTTTTCTTTGTGTTCTTTCAGCCCCATGCAGCAGTCATTAGTGGCCACACCCCCGCCGGCGCCGCACTCCGCCAAATTGCCCACTTTGGCCAATGCATTAAGAGCAAGTCCTTCCGCCGATACGACCACAATGCTCTTACCAATCTCGCCGTCTACGGACGGATTACTCCTCCAGAGTACGATTTGTCCAGAATCACTGTTCGTTCATATATCTACTACGGTTTGGCCGACACTTTGGTGAACGACCAGGACGTTCATAAATTAGTTGGACAGTTACCCAACGCTGCTAGTGAATTCCAAGTGCAACGACCAGATTTCGACCACTTTGACTTCTTGTGGGCTGTTGATGCCAAAGAGCTCGTTTATGACCACGTCCTGGCAGCTATGAAAGAAGCTGAATCAGATTAGTCAATGGTGTTGTTCAGGTTATAATTTGTAAATTGTTTTGTACAAAGTGCTTACATATTGTTGTATATATAAGAAGTTGTTTTTTAAACAAAACTGCTACCTGAAAATGTTTATTATTTTATAAATTAGAATCTTCCGAATTCTTTTAAAAATACCAATCATTTTTCTATTCGATCTTTAAACAAATGTCTGCGGCAGATATTTGTTTGGGTAGAGTTTGTATCAAAGTTTTAATTACAGAAACTGGTAATCCGGTTTGAAAATATATGTGTGTCATAGATGGCCCGTTTACCGAGGGCGGCTATAGGCTGTGGCAGGCTAAGGAATGACACACAGATAAAAAAGGGTGCCTTAAAAAAATTTTTTTTGGTCTATATTTTTAGTAGAACAAAGGCATATTAGTAGTAGCAAGCAAGTGGCTGCTGATCTAATGTTGAGAGGAGTGGCTGTGCTAGGCAAATTACCAGAAACAATTAATTTTCAGAAAAACTTTTCCCTGTCAACTTGAAGAAAACAGTAATAATAAATAAACCTTTGGACAATTTCACACAAATTAACATAGCCCTAAATTAAGAAAAGCTTGTGCTATGGTAACTAGACAACGATATATTTACTTATATACAATAATATAATATATTCTCATGCCTTCCCATAAGGGTCGAATGCTAATCCCGTCTGTACCAATGAGTTTTTCTGAACTTAAGTATAGTGTTTAGTCACACCACGAGCTTTACGGTGAAGGAAAACATCGAGAGGAAACCTGCATACGTCGTGCTTGAGTAACGGCAACGGACTCGCCATCTGTCACGTTGGCACCTAATATATATCTCTGGCGGAAAGTAGGTGTGTGGGTGGGTAGTACCTCTACCCCTTCGGGGACCCTTGTGGCCGTGGCAGGCGTGGGGATATTTAGTATTATATAATTAAAAAAAATATGTCCGTATATACCTACTTCCACCTTATGCACTCCAACTTGATGTCGTGTTACTAGCAAACCGGGCTCTATATGGGCGCCTCTTGGGTAGCCAGCCAGCAGACGAGATCAGGTTCGGTAGTTGAGCAGCAGAGGTTTTCATATTGACTGAACCATGAGGCATACATATATTGCTGATTCCGATACAATTATTGATGTCAATCGGAAATGAGTGTACTCAGCAATATGTCCAAAGAATAAGAAATTATGTATGTAACAGATCGCAAGCGGCGACGCATCGTCACTATTCATACCGATCTACCGTCTTTATATATCATTGAATGTTAATCGAAGCATTTCTCACGAATAATTAATGTACTTTATTATTACCTCGCTCAGAGAATCAGCATTGCTATCCAGCGTGGCAATGCTGCTAGTCTTCTTGGCACGTTGCCTCGGGATACCGATTTAGGACAAATATTTTATTTAAGTAGTTAGTTTCATGTAAATATTGTTAAATGTACTTTATTATAAAAAAACATAGCTATTTTTATTTTAAAATTGCAAGCGGCTATGAAATTAGCCAGACGCAGTCACGCTGGCACATGCTTAAAAAGTGTGTTGTCTAAAATCAAAATCAAAATCAAAATATTTTATTCAACATAAGGGACACAGGGAACACTTATTGAACGTCACGTTTAATATAGACTAAAGTTACCACCGTTTCCAAGAAAAAATACCTGCCAGGAGAAGACCTACCTCTGCTTACCCCTTTGGAAACCCTTAAAGTGAATATATACATATATAGGATATGCCGACTGCCGTGCCGACCCCATGATTTTTGTGATTTGAGATTGAAAGGATTTCCGAACATTTGGTACGTCACCTGTCATTATTTATTTTAATTGAATCCTTCTTCGTTTGATTGAAAGAGAATGGAACCACAGTAGGATAACATACAGTTACATACATATATATATATTCACAATACATATATTCAATATATATATTATATCATCACCCCGAGTCCCTGACCTGTAGGCAGAGACAGTGGAGCGCCAGTTCTGGACATGTATTTATACCTTTAAGATGAAATTCAAGTTGAACATTTTGTATGAACCTACATAACATACATATATAGATACTAGCTGTGCCCGCGACTTCGTCGGCGTGTACGCTTTTTTACCTTTCGTAAATTTTTTTCCCAATAAAAAGTATCCTATGTTACTTCTAATACCTCCAAAAATATGTGTACAAAGATGTATGAAGATCAGTTCAGTAGTTTTTACGTGAAAGCGTAACAAACAAACTTATATTCACATTTATAATATAATATTATAGTAAGGATTAGACGGCCGTTTGGTCTTGTTGGTTAGAGCTCCTGACTGCGCAACTTGAGGTTGCTGGTTCGAAGCCCGCTGAGGACAGACAATTGTGTGATGGAGGACACGAGGATTTGTACCTTAGTCTTGGATATCCTATGTATTTATGTATATTTCTATCCATATAAGTGAATACATCGTTGTCTAGTCACCATAACACAAGCTTTGCTTAATGTGGGACTAGGTCAATTTGTGTGGAATTGTCTCGAGGTATTTATTTATTTATTAATACCTATAGCCCGGCCTGGAAGGTAAATTTATGTTTTATTTATTAGAAGGCGAAGTGTGGAATGATTTGACGTGTGTGTAGTATTGTGATAGGCATGTGACGTGATTTGACGTCAATTTAATTAGCTCTGTAATTAATCTTTACAATCGCAACACCAGATCTGCAAATCTCTTGACTAGCGTAATCCTACAATTATCAAAGTTAACTTATCACTGCGATGGAAGATATTTTTGTTTTCGACAATTGTGTAATATATTTACGAAATATTATGCTAATTGAACCCGGACATTCGAAGAGTTTCCATCTGAACTTTCTAGTTGGAAGGAGTATTAGGAGGTTGCTTTGGGCAGGCTATATTTGTACAGCTCAACAACTACACCCACAGACTTATCAGTAGAAATAAAATGTATATATCATGTCTTTTCACAGGGGTCCCCAAAAAGGTACACAGAGTTGTAACAACGACCTCGTTTTACCCGAGATAAATTTAATTGAAAATCTGACAGAGTGCATTACCGCTATCCAAGCACGACAGTAGGTTCGGAATCCTATAAAATTGTTAATGCGAAGGCTTATGCGTATGTATGGATGTTTGTTACTCAATCACGCCAAAACGGCTGAACGTAATTGAATGAAATTTGGCAGAGAGATAGATTATTAGCTGGATTAACACATGGATATAAGTACATAGTTGTTGCCTGCCACACAAAGATTGCAAGTTCGACTACCGACTGTACCGATGAATCTGAACACTTTAAGTACAATAATTAGTCACACCACGAGCTTTACGGTGAAGGAAAATATCGAGAGGAAACCTGCATACGTCTGAGAAGGAATTAAAAAAAGAAGGTATGATTGGGTTTAAGAATCGGCGATGAACTCACCATCTGTCACGTTGACACCTTAACTGTATCTCCAGCGGTATGTGGGTGTGTGGGTACTACCTATACTCCTCTGCCCTTTCGGGGACCCTTACGGGAAGGCGTGAGGATATGTATATATTTTGTGAACAATAATTTTATCAAATCGCTAATCCAACCAAGCATAACGTTGTCTCAAGTGGTACAGATCAATAAACATGATTGTATGGCTACTAGTGATAGCTAGAAGACCAACGTAGGGGGTGATAAGGGAATTATAATGATAATGGCAAATACAAAGCTTACAAAAGACGAGAGGACAGTGTAATGTCAATCAGTGCAGTACTGATTGTGAGTAGCAATGATCCGTAGCCTTGTGCTGTTGGCCGCTGTAGTGGCGGTCGCCACGGGGCGCCAGTCTCCAAATGCTGGCTATGTGGAGAATCTCCTGAAAATGTCACCTGGTGCGAGATACTCAGACAATATCCTGGAAGATGCTTTGCTTGATGCCGTAAGTATATCATCAGAGTATTGAAACAGGCGAGCATGTATGAAGAGACTGGTAAATGGATATGAAGCGAAAGATGTCTGGATGTCTTAAGAGAACTCGCGTTAAACTCTCTTCGCATAAAATAAACACACATATCTTCACGCCGAGTCCCTAACGGAGTAGGCAGAGAGTATAGAGCGCCAGTTCTCCCTAGACTTACATACCTCTTTCGTATCGAGCATATATGGAGAGACTGATGATTGTGGACGAAGCATAAAATACACTGATGAAATATCTTCTTTTCTCCAACAGCCCGGTCTGATAGCAAAGTATGGCTACCCACACGAGATCCACAACGTCATCACTTCCGATGGCTACATCTTGGAGATGCACCGCATCCCTTACGGCCGTAAAAGCACGAATACTCAACGTCCCAGGACCCCAGTGTTCATCATGCACGGACTTCTATCATCGTCTGCTGACTTCCTGCTTCTTGGGCCAGGAAGCGCTTTAGGTAAGCCGATTATTTGTATTTTACTAGCTGTGGCTCGCAGTTTCACTCGCGTTGAATTTGAGATCATTTGTATTTTTTTTTCTAATGCTAGTCTTTTTGGGTAGTTGCCGCAGGATAGGGGTTTGGTACAAATATTTTATTTGTTATTACATACTTTATTTTTGCATTTTTTTTTGTTAATTTTGTTAATTTTTGTTATTGTACATGCTTCTATATGTTAGTAGTAGTTCCCTAATAATCTATCCCTGTACCACTGTACCAAATTTCATCTAATTCCGCCTTCTAGTCTTCTAGTCAGCCGTTCAAAACAAGTGGCGTAAAGTAGGGTGTGGTTGTATAGGTGAAGAAAGGCCTGTTACGTTGGTTGGGCTTATAGGAAACATGAGTGAAGAAAGATTGACTAAGCAGATATATAATGTTTGTGCAAGAAGAGGCAGAGGAAAAGTACGTTTTAACTACTTAGATCAAATCGATCGGCCGCTCAAGGGCTGGAACGTCAAGAGTACTCGAAACCGACAAGCATGTATGAAGAGACTGATGAATGTGGACAAAGCCAGAGGTGTTTAAGACTAGTTTAAATACAACACAATAAATCGAAATGTAGCCAGAAATAATTATCAAATTAATCACTCCATCTAGATATTGTTACTGCCGACATAATAATTGATCATTTATTATTATCTTCATACGCAGTTGTCTTCATACAGTTACGTACAAATAATATCTTGATGAATATCGTGTTAGATCTAAGTGATATAAAAACAATTGGATAATGACAGTCAATCACATTATTCTCCATACAACATAGCTGAGATTTTTATAAAAGACAAGTTTAACATTCAACTGTCAATGTTACCTATCCTTAATCCTTGCTAATGTTATAGATGTGAATGTATGTTTGTTTGTTACGCTTTCACGTAAAAACTACTTAGCCGATCATCACAAAACTTTGTACACATATTCTTAGAGGTATTAGAAGTAACATAGGATACTTCTTATTGAAAAAAAATAAAAATTTTATGAAAGATAAAAAAGCCGTCCACGCCGACGAAGTCGCGGGCACAGCTAGTATAACATAAGTATAATTTTATACCGATTTATTTTGAGAACAAAACATATTCTATTTGTTAATCTAGCTAACAATCTATCTCAATTTTCATTCAATTCTGTACCGCCATTCTGGCGTTCGAGTAACAACCATTTTACTTACAAACTTTCGCATTAATAACACATACATTATTTAGAACATTTACAAATGTAGAACGGAGTGTTTTATCCCACAGAGGCGCGATTGAATGCAAAACCATGGACGTAATACGAGTAGAATTACATACAGAACAAACCGATATAGGCTGTTCGACATTCACACTGAGTTCTAAAAAAAAAAACATTGATACAAGTGAAAAAAGTAGCAAAAGTTTCCGAAACTCACTCTACGAGAGGCAATAAAAAAGACCTTTCGTTTTTAGCTTATATCCTCGCTGATGCCGGCTACGATGTCTGGCTAGGCAACGCCCGCGGCAACTACTACTCCCGTCGCAACACCCGCCTCAATCCCGACAGTCTCTTGAATCACGAATTCTGGAGGTTCAGCTGGGATGAGATCGGCAGAATTGACCTGCCTACCTTCATTGACTACATCCTCGACCGCACCGGGCAGCCCAAGCTGCATTACATCGGCCACTCGCAGGGTGGCACCACCTTCCTCGTCCTCAACTCCTTGAGGCCTGAGTACAATGACAAGTTCATCTCCTTCCAAGGCCTCGCACCGGCCTCATTCTTCGACCACAATTCTCATCCAATTTTCCAAATTCTGGCTCCCTTTGAGAACATTATTGAGGTAAGCATCATCATATACATTTTTAGGTGCTTTCTTGAGAAATACAAGTAGGTCTTTATTGACAGGCATTAAGTAGGCATTTAAGGAAGGGTGTGAAAAAATTTCTGCAGAATAAGGCTGTGTCTGTGCTGTTGTTAAACTCGGCAGATACATTAATAGCGATGGCATGATTATATATACGCTACGCCTTTAAATGTTTTCAGAGCACCGCGTTTGGTATGGGTCTCGGAGAGATTTTCGGTAACAGGGAATTTATGACCTGGTTCGCAACTACCTTCTGCAATGGAGACTCCCTCATTTCCAGCTTGTGCACCACTGCCTTTGGCTTAACTTCTGACCCTAGCCTGTTCAACGCGGTGAGTAAGCCAACGACGACTCAAATTTAGTATATCAACTCTTAGTAAATTTATTACGGACATACGAGTCGTTCAACGGGTGTCACATATTTTAGGTATTTTTATCTAGGGATCCCGTAGGGTAAATTACACCCACTTTTAACCAAAAATTTAGAAACAAACGGCGAGTTCGTCGCCGTTGCTCAAGAACAACTTTATATTTATTCTAAACGATGATTTGTTTATCTCGATGTTTACCTTCACCGTAAAGCTCGTGTGTCAAACTCAGTCTAGATTTGAACTTGTATCATACGTTAACCTTGTCCAATGCTTTCTCCCAGACAATGGTGCCTATCTTCTTGGGCCACTCCCCAGCCGGAGCGTCGATTCGTCAAGTCGCTCACTACGGTCAGTGCATCCGTTTTAACAAGTTCCAGCGATACAACTACAACGCCCTTACAAACTTGGTGAATTACGGAAGTAGATCGCCCCCAGAGTACGACATGGGCAGGATCACAGTACCTACTTACCTGCACTACGGTCTGGAGGATATCGAGGTCGACTATCAGGATATCTACCAGTTGGCCGCGAGGTTGGGGAATACCGTCGGCTTATTCCGAGCTGACAGGCCAACATTTAATCATTATGACTTCATCTGGGGTATGGATGCCAGAGAGCAAATCTACGACAAACTCGTTGTCTTGATGAAAGAAGCTGATAAAAAATTCGCGTAAATTTATTGTTATTTTGCTGATGTATTTCTTTTCAACGTGCATTATATCTCTTTAAGGTAAAAGAGGTTGAATGGGTATCTAAAGTGTGCGTCAATTAAATGTCATGATTTCAAGTGCTTGTTTTATTTGTACGTTATGCACCACATGTTCGTCTCTTGACTAACATATCTCTTTCGGTCCATCCACATTCATAACTCTCTTTACACATGCTCACCAGTCTCGGGTAGTTAACGCCCTCTCATTCTAGTGTTCGATCGTTTTGTTGTAAATGTAGCGTAGTCTACTTTTGCTCCCTCTCCTTTTAAGGCCGAGTGGTTCGAGTAGTTGCCTGCAACACAAAGGTTGCGAATTCGAATCACGACTGCACCAATGAGTTTTTCTGAACAAACAGTGATTAGTCACACCACGAGCTTTACGGTGAAAGAAAACATCGAGAGGTAAACTGCATACGTTTGAGAAGAAAATCAAAGGCATACACATAGTCGTGCTTGAGTAACAGCGATGCACTCGCCATCTGTCACGTTGGCACCTAAAATATATCTCTGGCGGAAAGTCTGCCTACCTACACACGTCTGCCTACCCCACCCACTTCCGGGGACTTGTAGGATGGCGTGAAGATATGTGATCGTAGATATGTTTCTATTTATCGCGGTGAAAAATAAAAATGATATTTATGTTCAAGTTACTATATCTTTAATAATACGACAGCATACAAGAAAAAGTATTGAAGTAAATAATAAGTTTATTATTTACAATTACAACATTGTTCGCTAAGGTCAAACAATCATATTAGTAGGCGAAGAAGTATAATTCAATAATGATAAAACAGTACATACAAGCGTACACAATAAAAGTTACTTGAATTTTTTAACTTAAATAAACACGATTATCCTTGTTTATTTAAGTTAGAACCAAGAGCAGCAAAATAATGTTGAAATTCGAAACGAGATCTTAAGTATATTTTGCTAGTTCACAAAATTACCAAGATACAACAAATTAATTTTTGTAGTAATTATACCAAAAAGGTTTTTCGAGCAGCCAGATACTGAAAGATTTCAGAATTATTAAAGCATTTTTTTTTAATAACATTGCTACCTCTTATAAATGTCGAGGTTTGATACAGTTTCTAATTCAGTAACACTTCCAGAGTTTGAATATTCACGTAATTAGAAGCTAGCTTTCCTATAATGCTATATTGCACTAGTCAAAATAATTAGGTACGAATTACTTAAATTAGTCGTTGGTTTAAATTACTCATAATTCAAAACACCTCTTTAGTACAATCCTGAAGGCATGTCCGTTACTTTGTGTACGCCAAAAGAAGCTGAGCCAATTGGGGACAATGTTCTCTTCAAATCTGCGTGGCTATGTGTACCATTGAGTACAAGGCTCGTAAGACTTGCAGGCGCGTCTCTTAACATGTTTTGTCCGCTATAGAAACCAGCGTTACTATGTCCCCTTTTAACTAGAAACGTAGAGCTACTAAAAGCAGTCTGGTTATCGAACGATCCAGAGTTGAGCTTGGTATGGGGTAAGTAAAATCTCTGCTGGGGTTCTGGCTTGTTGATTTCCTCGGGTAGAATTTGAGTGCGAGCATCGTGTTGATTTCGGTGAAGTGTATTCAGCCTGCTATTTGACCTCGTCATTGGGACTGGCGGTTCAGCCTCAGCTTCACTGCTCGGTCGAGAGCAAGATCTCTGCCTTTTCTCATACGGCCATGACGGTTTCTTAGCTTCCGACAACACTACAATATCAACCATTGTGTTTAAACCCTCATCGATTCTGTCCAAACTTTTTGTTAGCTTTTTGGATTCTATTAAGTTTACTATCTCATCAACTCGGCTACATTTTGAGTTGGATCGCTGTACTGGTGTGATAGACTCTTTGAGTGACACATGCGAGTCATAAAACATACTATCGATATATTCACGCTGACGGGAACCTTTTTCAGATGTCTGAAACGATTCGCTTCGTTTCACGGACGTTTTATTACACTCTTCCCGTGATCGTGTTTTTGTTCTCGTTTCGATATCTTTGTCACTATTGGTAAGGGCGTTGAATACGGCTTGACATTCACGGAAATCGAAATTAGCGTTAAGTTTGTTTTTCTGATTTTCACAACGAGAAGCGCTGAGCAAGGAATCCGATCCTTCATCGCTCGAATAAAAATTCTCATCAAATAAGTCAGGAGGTTTATTGTACAGTCCTTTCTCGGTCGGTGGGATGAATAAATGGGCCAAACTCTTTGATTTTTTCGGTGGACATGGTAAGATTTTAGTGGGAACTATTTTGCATTTGTCTCGATCGTCCGAGAAGTCGTTTAGAAATTGTTCCCTTTTTATTTCGATGCTGTGTCTTGTGCTTGTTATAGAATCATCCTTTTCACTGTGCTTATGGCATTCTACGGGTACATTGATTTCCGAAGTTTGATTGCATCTCGATGATCTATCATCTCTGTAAGCCTCTCTTGCATAGTGTTCGGATTCTGCGTGATTCACTATATTCTTCAGCTCTTGAATAACTTCGTCTATAGTAGTTTCTTCTTCATCGTCTGAAGATTTCTTGTAATCATTCGTCTTCTTGGTTGATTCTAATTTTTTGTGTGCCATACGTTTGTTTCTCATCATATCGTACGATTCATTTTTTCCATTATACACTTCATATACCATAGACTCCCTTTGAGGGTCAGCTTCGGGGCTCAGAGATCGTTCTGATGAACTGATGCCCTCATCTTCGGGAGGTGATGATTCGTCTAGAATAATAAAGTATAAAATTTATTATGCATATGGTAGGAAATGGAGGGTATGAGTATTATACATAAGTATAATGTTTATATACTAAACATAAAAATACAGCGCCCTCCTGCTGCCAGCTTTCTTGGGTACCCGTGAGGGCGACACTCGGAACGAACACTTGGACAAGTCTTTTCTTTTGTTTCGTTTAGTGTTTTTAGTTAAGCATTTAATGATTTATAAATAGTTGAAAACATATTTAAGCAATATGTTCTGAATAAAAGAGGAGATAATGGTTTAGTTATAAATAAAGATAATACCTTTAATGATATTATAAAATAAATTTTAAAAGGAAATATGTCGAATCTAAATTTCATGTTCAACTCATTCAAATGAACAATAAAGGTCCTGTCTTACCTCTATTTTTATGTATTGTGGATTTCTTTTTCACGACAAATGATTTCTTGCGGTTAGAGTTGCCATGTTCAGACCTTAGTGATGACACCTCTTCCTGGAGCTCACAACATTTCTCCTTCAAGCATTTCTCCAATGATAATAGAATTCCCTTTTCTTCTTGAAGTATCTAAAAAGCACATGATTATTCTTATATACATACATACATACATATAATCACGCCTCTTTCCCGTCGGGGTAGGCAGAGACCACTTCTTTCCACTTACTACGATCCTTACATACTTCTTTCGCTTCGTCCAACTTTCATTATTCTCTTCATACATGCTCTTTGGTTTAGGGTACTCTTGATCTGACCTTTTTTCAAGACGTCCCTAATTTGGTCTAGAAACGTCCGTCTAGGTCTATCCCTTCCAACACTGTCATTCACACTCGCCTTATACACTTTTTTCGTCAATCGTTCTTCATTCATTCTCTCGACATGGCCAAACCATCTCATGATTATTCTTAGTCTGGATAAAACAAAAGAGGGGTGTAGGTCTAGAGAGAACTGTGCCCTACTCTCACTGGCTAGCCTATGAGGGACTTGGCATTATGATACGATACCAAAAAGGTGGAATTTTTCACTCTGGAAATCCCTCTGAAGCTATGTATGTAACCATGATCTTCTTATTTTATATAATAATTGCATTTTTTTGTTATTGGTAACAGAATTTTGTACTGTTTTGTTTATCAACTAATTCCAATGACGGCCAATATTAAGCATTGATTTATTTCATGCATAAATAAATTAGAATTTAATTTCGCTTGACTTTCCGTATATGTTCGTCTACCGGAGAAATTTACCTCATCTCTCCCAGTCATAAGGTACTCGTATGAACGAAAAGAATTCCAATGTCGGCCAATATTAGCATGAGTCTAACAAGCAGTTATCGATTTCATGCATAAATGAATTAGAGTTTAATTTCGATTGATTTTCCATCTATACTTGTACACCCGAGAAATTCAGCTCATCTCTAGTAAGATTGAAATTACCTTGACTCTCTTCTCGAGCAGTTCCAGCTTGTGCCTCAAGTTGTCCTTCTCTTTGAGAGCTTCGTGGGCTTGTTCACTAAGTGTATCGATGTCGATCAACTGTTTCTCGTAGCTGTCGATTTCTTTCAACACTTGCTCGTTGGCTGTGGGCAGTTTAGCTATCATCTGAAAGTGTGTCAATGCAGAGTTGACCTTCGTTAGTAGCACATAAATTTTAGTCCTGTTTATACATACACATATATACACGTTCCAACAACTCTACAAATCGTCGGACGCTCAAGGTCCCGTCCTTCTTGGCATAGTACTCGAAACCGACAAGCATGTATGTAGAGACTGATTAATGTGGTAAAAGCGAAAGAGGCATGCAAGTCTAGAGAGAACTGGCGCTCGATACTCTCTGCCTACCCCGTTAGGGACTGATATGATGATGATGACATATATACATATCATCACAGCGAGTCCCTCACGGAGTAGGCAGAGAGCACCAATACTCTCTGGAGTTACCACCCTCTTTCACTTCATCCACATTCATAAAATGTCTTCACACATACTTGTCGATTTCAAGTACGACGACTCAGGCTTGAGTACATTCGGGATTCGAACTTGCGATCTTTGTTTCGCAGGCAAATACTCGTACCACTATTATCGTACTAATATAGTATATAATTAAATTTAATCACCTTTTTCAGAGTAACAATATCAAAACCAGCTTGTTCCAGCTCTGCTTGTATGTATAACTTCCTCTGGGGAGTGGGGGCACTGATCAATAGGCCGTTGATGAATGCCAGCCCTGCCGCCTGCAGGTCCCCCGACCCCCCGGCACTTTGAAGCATGCCTACTAGAAATCTGAAACGCACTGGCTCTCCGTAGCGCAGACGTAAAGTTGACAGCGCTTCCGAAATCATGTTGTGTCCGTTTGCCGGCGGGTAACAGGATTTTGTTAATAACTGCACGAGAAAATAGGTCTTATGAACACACATTTTACGTGCTAAGCACGCTATGGATATATAATTATCTAAGCATATACTAGCTTTACACCGCGGTTTCTTCCGCGTAACAACGTGCAAGTGATATTTCAGTATAGTGAGCGTAAACAGGCAACGGTAACCGCTTGCCATCAGGTGGGATGTTTGCTTGTTAGCCACAATTTTTTCACTATAATTTAATCGTCAAACATATGCAACATTCACACAATATTTTCCCTCGCCGCTTCAAAGCTGGTGATAAATTCCTTAATTATAGTTAAAATATTTCGGTAATGGTACACACAACCGACCACTGTTCCGTTCGCCAGCGAGGCTCGACGATTGTAGGCCGTTATATTCACCCCTATATTTCGCAAGCGCCGGCCCATGTGGAGCCAGTACAGTAAACCCAGGCCCTAAAAGTCTAAATAAAGTAACCACTGCAGCTACCAACCAAGCTCCCGAGCTCACGTTTCAGCTACGCCTTAAACCGAGGTCTATATCCCCGTCTGTACAGGGGATATCCTTAGCTCGGTTTGCTTAGTACTTTAAAAGAGCCTGGCTGGTTATTTGGCCATTGTTCGGTTAAGTAACAACAGGCATCGGAGCTCATATGAGACAAAAAAACGTTGATACTGTATTTATGTCGTCGGGGATCGAACCTACTCTACTGTATTGAATACCTGCAAAGCCAGTGTCCTTGATTTGTTAACGGTAGACATGATGCAGACAGTCAGGGTGTAGACTCCATTGGAGCACGCCACGAGCCTCCTCACGCAGTCGGAATATCGAGTGCAGCAACTCCATAAGCATTGCCTGGAGGTCAAGGAAGGGCTTAAGTATAGTGAAGCATTTGATCAATTTTGATCAGTAAAGGGTTTCACGAAAGTTCAGTTTTGATTGGTTTGGAAATGTGAATTCGGGTTTTCAAAATATGTTTAGTTCGATAATCGCAATATCCTTTTTAAATATAACTTTCAACCTACAATGTAAATAAAAAAAAAATCTGCATGAATTCCGCAATGGCTTGAAATCTTTCTATACCTAATTACTCCGCTGGTAAGTAGGTATATAAGCAATTAGAATATACATTTTTTTTTTGCAGTCTACGACTGTACTTGACATGTTCGTTCGGTAATGTAATATAATGTTGGCCCTATTATTATCTAATATAATATAAATTATCAGCACTCTTGGTGCTGCAGATGATAATAGTCGGCGGTAACCGCTTACCTTTAGGCGGACCGCATGAAAGAAGCATGTTTCATTTTTTCTTATGAGGTAGGACTGAGGCTCACATGTATCATATATGGAACAAATCTTACAAGCAAGACAGCTCATCTAGCAGGGGCCTCCGTCTGACAGCTGGAGGGCCCCTGGCACCATCCCCTGATTGGCTGAGTTGTACGTTGCGCAGGAGTTCCAGCAATAGGGTCACGCCATCCAGCGGCTCGCACGCGAACTCTTGTACAAAACTGTTGGATTATAAGAAAAAAAACACTCGATCAAGTATCGTCGCAGGAAAAATTATTACTAAACACTGTTAATTGTTGTCATTGTAAATAAAATAATGTTATATTAAGAGCCGGTCTATAAAAGTGAAAAAATAGCAAGATAAGGAAATAAATATTCGTCTCAACGTTTAAATAACTATTTAAACCAGTATGTTACACAACGTAAAAAAATTCACAACATAATCTCTCTCAAAACACGCAGCTGATGGAAATATTTTACACCTTAATTTGGTATAAGCTCTTGTGCTGTCCAAATGTTTTTTTACAAATGTAATAAAACGTACATACAGATAAAAATCAGATCAAGACCAATCTTTATATAAAAGATCGCCTCGACGAATTCTACCGATATTAAGAGAGTGAATTTGTGACGATGTTTGTTCGTGTTGAACTCAATCGCGCAAGAACTGCTGAATGCAACTTAGCACATGAATACGAATTGTCAGAAAAAACTACCTTGGAAATCTCTAATTCCATTCGGCCACAGGACGCAACTTGTCTAAAATAATATTCACAATTCGTCTGGCGTGAACGAGGGTGTGATTTAAAAGAAGAAAAGCATGTTGGTTTGGACATATCCAAATAATGAGTGATGAAAGATTGATGAAACAGATATACAAAGCGAAAGTGTGTGCAAGAAGAGGCAGAGGAAGACCACGTTCCATCTACCTAGATCAAATCGATCAGACACTCAAGGATGGGGTATTATGTTAAATTTATATATTTTATTATTATTATTATTTACATTGTGTCTGTAATCAGTTTTTTTTTACGTTAAAGACAAAAAATGGTTAATTAGAATATCGCTTGATGGGCGCTCCCCAGACCACACGGGTTGAAAAAGGTCTTGTTTAAATCCAGTGTACACTTTCATTAACCAGTGCAAAGCCCTGACTGCAATAAGCCTGGTTATTTGACGACATAAAGGGGAATTGCCACAATTACAGCAGTCTCCTGGAAACGTTCCACTAATTTGAGAAGGAAAAACATGTCGAGCCATACAACTGGCGGGAGATTTTATTGTTTTTTTTTGTATTATTATGAATAAAACTTTTTCATACCATCTCAGGCCACTGAGATTGAATGAAAAAGTTTTTATTTCTTTGATACAAACGGCTGTAAACATTTATTGATCCGGCCGGTTAAAATATACAGGTTATATGAAAAAAAAACACGTGTTAATGGTAATTTGTGTGAGCTTCGCGGCCAATAGTTGTCACCGTAAGGAAGTATAATATTCGAAAGGGAACATAAATACAGCGAATTTATTATTTCTGCAGGTAAGCGACTATTTTATTATAAAAGTAAATATATCAAATGCAAGTATTTTGATTTAATCATTTGTATACGTGATACTTAAGTAACAGTCAATAAAGATTGTAATTGCAAATATCTTGCTATCAGCGCCATCTTTTTTTTATTCGTCGAGTCTTGTCATCGCACTTATGCAATAAAATTGGTATAGCTTTATAAAATTATAAGCATGTTGTTAGCCATTCTATATACAGATTCAGCAATCTATTTTTAATCCTCACGTCTTCCCACAAGGGTCTCCGAAGAGGTAGGCAGAGGTGTATAGGTAGTACCCACACACCCACTTTCCAGTAGAAATAGTTTGTTGGCTCCTAAAATTAGGAGCCAACGTGACAAACAGTGAATCCGTCGCCGTTACTCAAGCACGACGTGGTGCGCTAATCACTGTGATTAAGTTTAGACAAACTTACTGGTACAGTCTCAACAAGATCTCAACAAGTCGTTGTGACATTTTATTATACCGTGCTAACGTACCCGCTCGTTTCATGGCCATACAGTGGCAGTGGCTGGTAATTTCAAGATTTAACCGCATCCCTTATTACGACAATGTGCGTAATTGAAATGTAATTAGAGGGCGCTTACAATTCGTAGTCTGCCATCGTGCAAGTTTTTACTCACTACAATAAAATAATAATGAGAATTGGCGTGGAGATATTTATTACGGGAAACGCTTATATTATGGGAAAGACGTTTGACGATCGTTCGAGGTTCTACCTAAACGATTATTCAGAGAACAACTCCGAAGTCTCAGATTTAAGTCACTTAGTTTAATTGCGGAGTTTATTCGACCCACGGGCTGTACGGCGAAGGAAACCATTGTGAAGATATTTAAACAAGTTCGTATATATTACTCGGCACCTGTCATTTTGCCATCTATACAATGTCTTCGGGTAGATTTCGGTGTTATACATCTTATTTTTCCTGTCTCCTTAAGCCTTTCTCCCCAACTCTAACATCAAATCAAATCAAATCAAATCAAATCAAACAAAATCAAACATCAGCGCGGTATAAAAAAAAGCAGAAGTATATAACGAAGTAAGTGTGGAAAGTTTTGTTTATACGAAGCGAAAGAAGTATGTAAGGATCGTAGCAAGCGGAAAGAAGTGGTCTCTGCCTACCCCTACGCGAAAGAGGCGATATTATATGTATGTGTTTATAGGAAAGAGTCATGGTAGGTAGGTTTACATTTGTTTGAATCTAACCTCTTTGCTAATCGAATGAATAAAAATAAGGATTATATTCTGTATTAGCGATGCCCTGCGGTTTCATCCACGTAAAATTAATTAGCGAAATCTGGGTATGTCAGAGGAAGCATTTGCAAAAATGTGCGGTAAATAAAAAACTAAAGTTACCACTATTTCCAAGAAAACCTGGAAAAGGCTACAGAAGGATTGAGTAAACTGATATACAAAGCGAAAGTGTGTGCAAGAAGATGCAGAGGAAGACCACGCTCCAACTACCTAGATCAAATCAATCGTACTCTTAAGGACGGTAACGCAACGAATACTCTAAACCGTCAAGCATGTATGAATGTGGACGAAGCAAAAGAGGTCTGTAAGTCTAGAGAGAACTGGCGCTCCATTCTCTCTGCCTACCCCACTAAGGACTCGGCGTGATAATATGTATGTATAAATAGTCTACATTCATGCATAATTTCAAGCCGATAGCTATACGCGTTGACATTTGACAGAGAAACAAGACAACAGACATACAACTAAGAACCGTAGAAGCTTTTATATTATTATAAGACGTTTTGAATTACGTTTATACAGGGATAAACGTAATATATCATATTTTTAGAAATCAACTATTTTTCTCACTTAATCTTGAACTACATAAAGTTAGCCAAGAGGTGAATTCCTCAGCGGTATTAAAAATGCTATAAAGTTTAATTAAAAATGTTATCGCTTTCGTGTTAACTGCTGCATTTCCCGTTATATTTATGGATATCGTAAATTGTGATCTTGTTTTTTATAAATAAACAACTTACGCTTTTTAACTTGAGTATGTAGATCCACTTTTAAAAAGATATGAAAACTTCTCTATATAATTGAGTCTCTTCATAAAGTACTAGCTGTGCCCGCGACTTCGTCCGCGCGGAAAAGTGATATTAAGCAGCATTTTTTTTACCCCCTTAAGGGTAAATTTTTTACAAACTTTGAATGTAATATTAATTTATATGTAATCAAGAGCCTAAAAAATAAGTTTCAAGCTTCTAGCTTCAAAAATGACGAATCTTCCATAAAAACTTTAATCCCCTATTTCAACCCCTTTTTCGCATTAAAAAGTTGCCTATGTCGTTCCTCAAGCTCTAGGCTATATTTGTACTAAATTTCATTTAAATCGGTTCAGTAGTTTAGGCGTGAAAAGGTAACAGACATGGTATTCTTTAGAGGAGGCCTTCACCTTTACTTGAGGAGGGGTTCATGCAAGCAAACTTCTATATCATTATCTAGTTTTAAACATTTCTTTAAAATATTAAAAATCACACTTTTTTTTATATAAAATATCCTCCTCCTAATAATCCTCACGCCTTCCCACAAGGGTCCCCGAAGGGGTAGGCAGAGGTGTATAGGTAATACCCACACACACACTTTCCGCCAGAGGTATATTAGGTGCCAACGTGACAGATGGCGAGTCCATCGCCGTTACTTAAGCACGGCTATATTTACAATTCTTATTTTGAACTGGTATTGGACAAGAAATTAATCGATTTTTTGTTCTAATTATAGAATTGTACTACCATTCAATTAGTTGTGTAATTTTGATATTGGAAGGAATATTACATCAAATATAGATGAATGTCAGAAGTAAAACACCACCGCCTTCACATCACTTCCTCACATTTATCACGTGGTGTGATAAGACACTTTACCTTATTAATATCATACATGCATTATCTTACCTTGGAAAAGAGAGTCTTAGATCTGCTCTTAGCTTTGTCAGCAGCTCACTCGGTGTACCGAATTGTCGCAGACTCATCTCTTCTCCAACACCGAGGCAGGGATTTCTGGAATACATATTATATTTAATTTATATATCTTCACGTCATACCCACATGGGTCCAGGAAGGGGTATAGCTAGTAAAAGAATAATATAGATGACCTGAAACAATATAGATGTTACCTGAAATAGTATAGTAGTTACCTGAAATCCTTGCTTCCTTGATTGGGCAAAGTCCTGGCCTTGTTGGGGTCCAGGCTCGGCTCCAGATCATATAAACTGCCCCCGTTACCCTTCCTACCCCATTTCTTAAGCGACGTGGCGTAGTCCTCAGGGTTGTATACAGGTGGTCGCTGCTTCTCCTGAAACAAATACGAAAGTTCAATAAAATTTTCAAATTGATATCATACAATGACACCATTAGTTTTTAATGGCCGGGTGGTTTAAATAATCAGATATCTGTAATAACCAGTATTTTCAATGTATAACAGAATACCCTAATTCTTAATACCATAGGAAACCTGCTTTCGTTACTGAAAATCGAATACGTGTGTAAGCTCAGTGCTTAAGAATTAAATCTAATCAAATCAAAATGTTTTATTCCTAGTTAAGGACAGCGAACAACGTAAGGAATGGAAGGAACACTCATTTAACGTCACCTTCTAAACATAAAAATACAGTTACCACCGAAATGACGACGGGCTCGTCATCTGTCACTTTGGCGCCATATTTGGTGAAAATATGGTGTTGTTACACAACAATCCACCGCTTTGAGCACCTACTTGTAGGCGTGAATAGCGTGATTTAATAGCATATATGCATAGCTTTTACCTTAGAGTACTGTAAAAATTACGCAAGTATGAAATTATAAAATGTTAACAAACTTGCTCACGCGCCGAACTGTGTAATAATTATGGCATTGGGTGTGGTGCCAGTGCTAGCGGGAACAAACTATTATTTAACACTCTCTTTGAACTAACATTTTCAGTAAAAGTACCTAAATATAAATAGAGTTATCTCTGGCAGAAAGTGTACGGGTGGGTACTACGTACACACCTCTGCCTACCCCTTCACCCTTACCATTATGGGAAGGCATGAACATATATTTTGGAATATTATTATGCATTAAATAAATATATATTTCAGATAATTTAACTTACAGCTTTACAAACTAACTGTCACAATAATAAGGTATTTTTTTTATAACGCCAGTTATTTATTAATCCGCTAATCGCTCAATCCAGCACCACACACCGTCATTAGAACGAAAACCGTGCGATCATTACTCACAGTGAACAATAAGACGGTTATGACAAGACCTTAGAGAAAGCCTCCAACTAACTGACGATGGATACCTGCGGACTATTGAAACTGAAGAAAAATATTTCCTTCTGTTTTTACCACCAGGTATGCTTTTCATGTCGTGGAAAATGTTTTATAATGAGATTAATTTACCTTGAACTAATTTTGATTGCTTGGAATATGCTAAAAATATATATTTCGCCTTTCTGTTTAAGGACAAATTGTAGTTAGCAAATTCTATTTAAAACTATGAAAACATCCTCACACCACGCATTCCTTCCGCCTATTTTAATTTCCTTTGCATTATATTGTACAAATTGCAGTATGTAAAATTATATTGGTTTATCTATCTAGCAGTTTCATATCCGTGATGGCGTCTGGGTTTTAATGTTTTCTTTTAACCAATTTATTAAACCAAGCTGTTCGTCCAATGGTAAGTGGTTACCAACGGTATGGCTCACACGAATTCTACCCAAATCAATGAAATGACATATTAATCAATGTGTCTAAAAATTTCAAAGATTTATGTTACCTATGACTTAACCCAAAATATACATTCATACATATCATCACGCCGAGTCCCTTACAGGGTAGGCAGAGAATCTCTATCTCTCCTTCGAAGACCCTTGGAAAAGCGCAAAGAAGTCGTATAATATACCTACTTACTTCGACAAATCTGCCGAGGTATAATATGGGTTACGTTACACCCTTTCAAGGACCCTTGCATAAAGGCTTTAATATACAACAAATACGAGCTTTACGGTAAAGGAAAACATTGAGAGGAAACCTGCAAACGTCTGAGAAGAAATTCAAACCTATTACACTATATTACCTATACACCTCTGCCTACCCCTTCGGGGACCCTTGTAGGAAGGCGGATATAATACGCGGATAATATGAGGATATATTATAAATAATAATAATATATCCTCACGCCTTCCCACAAGGGTCCCCGAAGGGGTAGGCAGAGGTGTATAGGTAATACCCACACACCCACTTTCCGCCAGAGGTATATCAGGTGCCAACGTGACAGATGGCGAGTTCATCGCCGTTACTCAAGCACGACTATACATACGCCTTTGAATTTCTTCTCAGACGTATGCAGGTTTCCTCTCGATGTTTTCCTTCAATATATTATATATCACTATTATTATAGTATAAAAAAATCTAATAACGAGCGCATATTGCTCGACATACATCACTAAGCCAATCCCTCTCTACAAATTACATCTCTCTTCGCTCGCCGCACAGTCATTACAAGCCGCGTTTGTTGCATAAAACACGTATATAGCGAGCAATCCAATTAACATCGAATTAATACAAAAAGAAAGCTGAATCTAGTCTTTCCAGGTTGACGAACGGAAAGGCATTTTGTGCCGGTGCTGTGAGAAATACTTTTGAATTAAGAACGTGAATATATGGTCGGCGAGTGAGGGTTCTAATACCTCTGCCTACACCCTGATGGTGCACGGTCACCGGCGCCTATGGACCTTCGCAACACCAGGGGTATCGCTCTCGCGCTGTCGACCCTGCAGAAATATTTCACACACTGCTTGAAGAACTCCATACAGTACTCTCTACGAAAAACCACAACGGGGAATTAATTCCACAGCCAGCCAAATGCGTAATCCTCTTTATACGGACACCAGTTTCTAAAACTTTGATGTTTCCATCCTTGAGTGTTCTTAAAGTGAGAATATAAAAAACAAATTTTCACATTCGTTTAAATTGACGTATATATACATAGAACAATTTAATTGTCGACCGAGTGGGTTCTGTTATTATCTCTAGATGTTTATCTGTCAATGTTATATGTAACACTGGCATTATTTAGGCGGAAATCTAATTTTACAGCCATTGTAATGGCAGTTTAAGTTAGTTTTTGGGATTACTGCGCGTGTAAAAGAGAAAGGCGATCGTTATCTATCGTTTTGATTGCTTTTTGTTATTAACATAATTGGGGTGTAAGTATGCATGATTAATGTTTGCTTTGTTTGGGGATTTAATAGCTGACGCCTTGGTGGACTCTCAACAGTGGCGTAGCTAGGTAACCATAGGTTTTGGGGCATGAACAAACTAGAACCCCAACTAAACTATTTAAAATAGTTTTTTCCGTTTTCGTCGTTTTCCGAATTCGATGGACAGTGTACTCCAGGTCCGTCGTAGTACAGTCTACTCCAATAGACTTAAAAACAATATATAAATTGTATCCGTGAGCCGTGGTGGCCGAGTGGTTCGAGCAGTTGCCTGCGACGCAAAGGTCGCAAGTTCGAATCCCGACTGTACCAATGAGTTTTTCTGAACTTAAGTACAGTGATTAGTCACACCACGAGCTTTACGGTGAAGGAAAACATCGAGAGGAAACCTGCATACGTCTGAGAAGAAATTCAAAGGCGTATGTATAGTCGTGCTTGAGTAACGGCGATGGACTCGCCATCTGTCACGTTGGCACCTAATATACCTCTGGCGGAATGTGGGTGTGTGGGTATTACCTATACACCTCTGCCTACCCCTTCGGGGACCCTTGTGGGAAGGCGTGAGGATATATTATTATTTTTTTTATTATTATAAATTGTATCAAAATTCAATGTGCAACCCAGTAAACTGCCACCGTATATTGCCATCATATATTGCTACAATAGCTAACACGAAGCTCTAGGCTTCAATGTAATGGATTAGCACAGCCCTTTTAATTAAGTACTGCTAAACTGTTGTACGCGAGCTTCCCAAGATATTAAATCACGCGCTGATTACGTATTAAGTCATCTTATAGGGGAAAAGCATGGGATGACCGTGACAGGACTCGAACCTGCAATCTTAGTATCTGAAGAACGACGCCTTATACATTAGGCTTATGAGGAGGCGTGATGATTAGGTATTAATTTCAGTTCAAAGTAAGGTAAGCTCTTTAACTTTTATAGGCACTATAGCGCTATAGCCTAAGCATGTTTCACATTTGCGTATTGAAACAATGCAATAAGGCCGCATGCACAACGGGAGCGTGAGACCGATGGTGTTATAATTGTTTTTAGACAGTTCAATGGAGTTTCATTGGAAAACTGCTCTAGAATCGAGATTACGTAAAGAGATATGATATGATTGGTGTGTGTGCGGGTTTTTTTATCATCAATTTAATTGCTTGCTAAAGGTACCTACGTCGAATTGCGACACATTAGGCAAGACGTCTTATAAGTTCACAATGACGTTTTTGCATAGAAAGATACATAAATACATATCATGACGCCGAGTTCCTGACGCCGAGTTCCTTACAAGTATAGAGCGCCAGTTCTCTCTAGACTTAAATACCCCTTTCGCTTCGTCCACATTCATCAGTTTCTTGTAATATGTGTAAATGTTAATATATATGGCTTTAAATATATCCTCACGCCTCCCCCCTATGTAAACCAACACCTTATTTTCTTTGCTGGAAAGTGGGTGTGTTGGTATTACCCATACACCTCTGCCTACCCCTTCGGGGACCCTTATGGGAAGGTGTGAGGATATGGAGATATACTATTGGGATAGATAGCGAACCGATAGCCATTACTCAAGCACGACTAAGCATACGTCTTTGAGTTTTGAATGTAGGTTTTTTCACGATATTCTCGTTGAAGGTAAAGCTCGTGGGGTGATTAATTACTGTGCTTAAGTTGAGGAAAACTCATTTGTATAGTCGGGATTCGAACTTGCAAACCTTGCATTGCAGGCCACTACTTAAACATCTCGAGTCCCACAGTTGCGTTATCTTTAACATTAACGTCATCACGGCTACTATAAGAGTATTTAAATATATTACAGGCTTTATAATAACATATTTTTCATACTTTTTTAATACGAACATGAAAACCAAAATTTACCTTAGCGACGGGCTCCTCGCTCCAACCCCCAGAGTTTGCCATCCCCTCTAATGTCAGTTCACTGCAACAAAGAGAAATTACTATTAATTCACATGTCTTTGATCTTCCGAAGCGTATTCAGGTTTCTTTTCATACATACATACATATCATCCCGCCGAGTCCCTAACGGGGTAGGCAGAGAGTGTAGAGCGCCATTTCTTTTCGATGTATGTATTCATTTACTGTAAAGATTGTGTTTTTTTTCTATCCGTACTAAAATTATCAATGTGAAGTAATTAAGTCAGATCAAATCGATCGGACGCTCAAGGACGGGAACGTCGAGAGTACTCGAAACCGACGAGCATGTATGAAGAGACTGATGAATGTGGACGAAGCGAAAGAGGTATGCAAGTCTAGAGAACTGGCGCTCTATAATCTCTGCCTACCCCGCTAGGGACTCGGCATGATGACATGTATGTACGTATGTAAGTTATTAAGTTTTTTTGTTTACTAGCATTTCACGACTGAACGGCTATACAAACCGTGATGAAAATTGCCAAGGAGATAGATTATATCCTCGGGAAGGATAGCAAAGTAGGCTATCATTCATCTTAAATTATTATCTCGAAGGTTGGTGAAATAGGGGTCGAAAGTTTGTATAGGCAAATTAATCTTTAATTAGCTTTGCATATTTTTTTTTATACAACTAGAGTGGTAAACAAGCTTACGGCCCACCCGATGGAAAACGGTTACCGCAGCCTTTTTACGCTTACGAAGTATCACTTGCGCGTTGCCACTCTGTGTTCGGAGAGTTGTTATACAATAATCCTCCCCCTCCCCAAGGAGCTCATTACTGGAAACCTTATTCACCACGTAGGAACACAACACAATAAATTGTGTTATTTGGCTACGGACTTTTATAAGGTGGAGGTCCTGCCCCAGTCGGGCAGCTCCAAATACGAACGGGAAACCCGTTATGCCCTACCTCTCTTGAATTG
>JACCPG010000818.1:119960-134037 GCA_016069955.1 Drepana arcuata | reverse complement strand
ATGGCGAGTCCATCGCCATACGCCTTTGAATTTTATCTCAATTGTATGTGGTGTGACTAATCACTGTATTGAAAATCAGAAAAACTCTGACTCAGACTGAAGCAGTTCGAATTTGCAATCGTTGAGTTTTAGGTAGCTACTCGAACCACTCGACCACCATGGCTCATTTATAATCTGTCCAATCCTACTAATATTATGAATGCAAAAGTTTACGAGGACATTTGTTCCTCTTAAGGTCTCTACCCACTACACCGTATCATACCATGACCGTGCTAGGAGCGTATCAGGCACGAAAAGCGACACGATACGGTCTACTTTGCCCACTGAACGGATTGACGGCGTTCTGTGCCCGTATGATGCCAGTATGCAACCCGTGTGTAACCCGTATGATCCCCGTATGATCCCCGTATGATGCCCGTATGCAACATCCACCAAAACCAATAGGAATCCGCTTCATTCTCGCATGCGTAACAGTGTTGCGTGGACGTTTGAAGTGCTACCAAATTTTTTTATTGTAAAATATGGCTATCAGAAAGCAAACCTGGTTGTTTTAGTTGGTCCGAAATTTCTTTCCAAGCCATTTCTTTTTTCACACTATCCATATATTTCGGGTGTTGCAGATTATATAAAAACTCATATTTCCGTACACATTCTATTAATTTTTCATCCTCCATTTTACGTCTTTACGTCTACATGCGTCTCGTTGAACTGACAACAAAAGTTACGACAACGCGCTTACAACGCCTATATAACGGTCATCATACGCGTTTACAACCCGTATGCTCGCCGACTCGCCGCCTGCGCGCAGCGGTTTGGCAACGTCGCGTGTCAGGCACGTAGCGTGTCGGCACCGGCAAAATATTCTTGCCGACATTTGTTGACGCCCCGTGCATGGCACGCGACGGTGTTGGTCGGTGACGGAACGGTCTAGTGGGCACAGTGTCATACTTTTCAATACAAAGAATATTTATTTGCCTGACACGTTCCTAGCACGGTCATGGTATGATACGGTGTAGTGGGTAGAGACCTTAAATGGTATGGTATCGCAGTGCAGACGCAACACTCGTTCCCTCTCGATGTTTCCCTTCACCGTAAAGCTCGTGGTATGACTGATCCCATCCCATCCTTGAGTCCCAGAGGTTTAAGTAAGAATAGTGGGATACAAGTACCCATATTTTTTTATAACTAACTGTAAGCCATGATTTCTCTCGCGTATAATTTCATAATATTTCTGGCAATAAATATAGCCTATGTCACTCAGGGTGAACGTAGCTTTCCAATGGTGAAATAATTTTTCAAAACGGTCCATCAGTTTTTTAATTTATTCATTACAAACAAACGCACACACAAATCTTTCCTTTATAATATTAGCATAGATGTCCTTGTATGTTAATAAGAGTCATTCAATTTTAAAGTCTACAAGAATTCCTAAGAAACCCAATACTTGGTGTTTTGGTTTTAGGTTATATTACTGTGGTTAAGTTAAGCTGTTAAGATACTTCAAAATGTAATATGTGAATAATCTTGTGAAGAATAAATGTGTTTTTAAATTTATATTTTGTTTATATCCTAATAACCTATGGATTTGCTGCCATCATGAGGAGTAGACATGCTTTTTAATCAGCAGGGCAGATATTTGTGTGATTAACACTTGTACCTTAGTCTTGGATGTCATATGCATCTATAAATAAAATAAATAAATACCTTGGGACAATTCCACACAAATTGACCTAGTCCCAAATTAAGCAAAGCTTGTGTTATGGTAACTAGACAACGATATATTTACTTATATAGATAGATATATACATAAATACATAGGACATCCAAGACTAAGGTACAAATACTCGTGTTCATCACACAAATATCTGCCCTCAGCGGGATTCGAACCTGCGACCTCAAGTTTCGCAGTCAGGAGCTCTAACCACTAGGCCAGACGGTCGTCATCTATGTTACTAGCATGCATATATAAGTAACTAGCTGTGCCTGCGACTTCATCCGCGTGGGATAGTGAAAGCGCAGTATGTTTTTATTTATTTTGGATGTGTGTGTGAATAGGGGATGCCTACGTCATAGTAGCTTTATACAAGTCTCAGCTCGACCGGTTTAAAATTGTCAGTTTCATACAAACTTTCTTCCCCTATTTTATCCCCTTGGGGGTAGAATTAACCAAAATCGTTTCTTGGCGGATGCCTACGTCATAACAACTACCTGCATGCCAAATTTCAGCCCGATCCGTCCAGTGGTTTGGGCTGTGCGTTGATAGATCACTATGTCAGTCAGTCACCTTTGAGTTGTATAGATATAGATTAGCCCCAAATTAAGCAAAGCTTAATTGTCTTGTCTGTGTGTAGAATTATCCTAAGTTATAAAGTATAATATTGTAAATGGGAGAGTTTGTTTGTATCTATGGGTATTTCTTACTCAATCACGATAAATTAAACACTAAGATATCTAATGACTATATTTCATAGAGCCTTTTTTATTACATACCATCACGCCAAGTCCCTAACGGGGTAGGCAGAGAGTATAGAGCGCCAGTTCTCTCTAGACTTACATACCTCTTTCGCTTCGTCCACATTCATCAGTCTCTTCATACATGCTCGTCGGTTTCGAGTACTCTTAACGTTCCTGTCCTTGAGAGTCCGATCGATTTGATCCAGGTAGTTGGAACGTGGCCTTCCTCTGCCTCTTCTTGCACACACTTTTACTTTGTATATCTGTTTCGTCACTCTTTCTTCACTCATCCTTTCTATGTGTCCAAACCAACGTAACATGCCTTTCTTCATCCTTTTTTATTTATTTATTTTATTTATATGCTTTATTGTACACTATATTTAATTTAGATAGTACATCATAGGCAAAAGTACAATTGGCGGTCTTATCGCACTCGGCGATCTCTTCCAGACAACCAATTTATCTGCTTCTCTAAGCCTCAATCGCTCACAATCCAAGAATCTATGATCTAATTCTTTCTGAAAACAATCAATTATTGCTCTATGGGCAAAACTGGCATAGACTTAACAGGCATAGATTCTTTCTTAGTCTTACTCGTAGCAGCTCTTCCTTCCATCACAAGTTTCTGCATAGCCTTTGCAACCACACTGGCATAATTTCTTTGTTTTGGCCTATAATATCCTTTTTTATGAGGCTCAAACACATCAGAAACCTGTTTGCCTCCGAGCAAGTGCTCCAACGGGTTAGCAGTCACAAGCTTGGTACCTTCTGGTAGCTCGACTGGTTCATTCTCCACTTCTTTGCCTTCAGTATCGTTTAAAACCTCATTCACCTTCACGATTTTGAAGAAAGGCGCTTCGGGCAGTAAATGAGCAATGTGGACGTCTTTATAGCCAGCTGGCAGGTTGGGAATCACTATCTTGGTTATATTGTTAGGTCTTATATCCTCTGGTGCTTGGTCCGGTATAATGTTCTCGTTTCTATCGTCTGGTTCGTCAGCATAGCCGTCGCCTTCAACCACTTCGCTCACTATAAACGACTTTGCTTTCGGTTCATCAATCAAAGTCACAGTAACTTGCACCGTATCACTCTGACTGCTTTTAAATTTAACAGGCATGGCAAGCTTAGAGAACACGGGGAAGGATTTCGGCTGAAACTTCACCAATTTGATGACGGACTGTCGGTCCAAATTGCCTTTCACAGGCTTCAAAGTAACACAGTTGTTAATTTTCACATCTCTTCGAGCATCCGACTCTGGGGTAAAGTTTTCGATGAATCTTTGCACCGAAAGTCCATCTCTGGGTAGAAGAGTCACTTTGGCGGGTGTGTGCACAGTTGGGTCGCGTGGGGCTTTCCGAACTGTCATTTGAAATTTCTGTGTATTATTCGGCTCTGCAGGAGCGCCTGTCTTGCGCTTTTCGAGAATGCCCTTTAATGTTTCGGTTAGCTTCGATGAGGAGTGCTCTTTCGCTATGTGTTTTTGCAAGTCTGCCTTGTTGGTGAAGTCTTTTAGGCACTTAATGCATCGCTTGGTCTCGTGTCTGGAGTGTAAGCTCAAGTGGTTGTGGTAATTCTGATATGCATAGCAATATTTGCCGCACTTCTTACAGGTAAACTTTCGCCTGTTTCTCACTATCATCTTCTCATTACTAAACGCGGGTCGCAGTTCAGATTTAGTTTTCATCTTTACCAATGGCTGGTCATCGTCGGACGAGGATAGTACAATGTCTACCGTTTTGTCAAGTTTCTTTACTCTACGCTTCCTTGTAATCCTTTTCTTCTTTGGACATTGCTGCTCTGTAGCATTGCTTTCAGTTTCTGTGGCGTCCATGGAGGCTGCGTTCTCATTTCGTTTACGCTGTTTCTTTATGGGTTTGTCAATGTCTGTCTCATCTCTATCCTCACTCGGCGTACAGTTGTCATTTGTCAGTATGCTCTTCGGTATGAATGGTTCTTTGGATTTTTGTTCCGTAAAAAATACATGATAATTCTCATTGAATTCGACAAATCCTTTACTTCCATGCTCCAATTTGATATGAAGCGTGAAACGTTTCCTCAGTCTGAAGTTTGTATTGCAAATTTTACATGTATACGGGTTGATCTCCTTGTGTTTTGTGAAGAAGTGACCGAAGAGCTTCTTAGGGTGTTTAAATAAGGTGTCGCAGTACACACACAAATATTTGTACTGGGAGAAGTGGTTTTTATGAATGCGTTTGATATGCTTTTGCAATACATCTTCACCAACACACTCTCTATGGCAGAACCGGCAGGTTCTCAGCTCCAGGGACGACGGATGGGCATTCGACTGATGCTCGCTTAGTTCCTGAAGTGTCGGGAACACTCTAGAACAATTCATACACCTCAACGTCTTACATATCTTCCTATGCTCCTTGAAACGGACAACGCTGACGTCTTTATCACATTGTGGGCACCGTTTTGTGGTATGCCTCGCCTTGTAACAACTAAACTGTCTATGCCTTGCCATGTGCTGCGTCAACTTTGTTTTATTCTTATATACATTCATACAGATATCGCAAACTTTTACCAGACATTTTTTCTTATCTAAATGTTTTACATAGTTATTAACATTCCGTGTAGAGTAGTTGCAAGTGGCACAGGTCATTGCAGTGTGTTTGCTTAAGGCTAGAAGGAAGGCGTCAGCTCTCATGTTGAGATAGGACGAGAGCTCTCTATAGCAACCTTGCAACATCACTCCGTCTGTATTATTCAAATGATTTTCGTATTCGTGTGATTCCAACTCGGCAGCAGTCGAAAATGCTATACTACATTGAGAGCAATTGATAATATCGCTGTCTTTGCTAGTATGCTTGGCAATGTGCAGTTTTAATGAAGAATTCTTCAAGAATACTTTCGTGCAAATTCTACAGTATTTAAGTCGCACTAAATGTGCATCTTTTATGTGTTTAGCGTAATCACACATGTCTGTATACGGCGTTGAACACAGCTGACAAGATTTAGTAGATTGGTGCATTTGTTTTAAATGTATGGCGAGATCTTCCGGCTCCAAGAACTCCGCGTAGCATTTGTAACAAGTTGTCTCCGAATCTGGTAGAAATATCAGCGGTTCTTCGTATTCTTCCATTGTTCTAGGATTAAACGTTACTATTCTCAGTTAAGACAATTGATGTTTATAACTTCAGTATAATACAATTATCGTCGACATCGACGCGATTATCGAAAAGACAAAATAAGCTTATTATTATCGGCTTTTGACACTAAAGACAGGTAAGTTGACAGTAAAAAAAGTTACATTCCCGTTTGAAAAGCTGTCGGGTCGGTTGCTTATGCCAAGTACTGATGCCACAGATCTCTAATGTACCTATAGACAAGTAAATGAATTATTTACGGTCGTGCAGTGATATAATAAAATTGTCACGGCGTCAAATTTACATCTCTGGCTGGCGGTAAGTGGGAAGGCGTGAGGATATATATAATTACTAGCTGTCCTGCCCAGCTTCGCTCGGGTGGAAAATTAAATTCCCTGAAACACGATCGCAACGCCACCTATCGGGTCCAATTGTGAATCAACCATTCTCGAATCCACCTGAAGACTAACAGACAATACGAACAAAAAGAATAAAATCTTAATAATATTTTGTAACTCTATCAACACAGAACGGCTGATTGGATTTGAATTTGATATGCGGATTAACCTGCGGAGTGTGGGGAGCAGGTAGTCAAAGATGGAAACATTATGATAGCGACAATGTCAACGAGGTAGTATTAAAATCACAGACAAGAAAGTTTTATCAAATTACAGTATTCTACATTAAGTTCTTAAAGGCCCTAGTTCTATTACGAAAAATACTTTTAAAAAGTTAAAATTACAAAACATTTACACAATTTTTTTTCTTGACGTGAAACACGATGCAATAGATAGGTACATAATAGTACATATATCATCGTTATACAAATATCAATGTCGACATTGAATGTTGAAGAAAATAAATATCAAGCATTAATGCCATCTGAAACGAATTTATAGACTATTTACACAATATGTTGTTACTTTCAATAACATTTTGTATGATTCATCGGTAAACATGACTCTTTCCAGAAATACAAGGTCGGTTTGTTCATTGAATGCTAATTACGCCAATGTCATCTTTTGATAAATTAATAAACACCTTATCTTCGTCTTATATAGGTAAAAAATATTGTATTCCGTACACGTAGTGGTGACGTGTATTTATAATCTGTATATTATTAAAGATCTTTAGTGAATTTGTTCGGTAATTTTAGTAGTACGATATGGTAACATGCGTCGGCTCTAAGGGTTAACACTAGTGATCTACAGATTTGTAAGAGACAGATTTGTAAACTATTTGTCGATACTAATCATTAAACGCTGTGGTTTGCGTATTCTTGAATCTTTGATATCACCAGATACGGTACTAATACTAGAGTATTAATTAGAATGATAAATAGTTAAAGATATATAAATATAATATACACATCCCGCCCAAGGTTAAACAATATGGTATTTATATGAGAAATTATAGTACTATAACACAAGCCTGCAACACAAAGATTACAAGTTCAAATCCAGACTGTAATAATGAGTTTTAGTCACACCCCGAGCTTTACGGCGAAGGAAAACATCGAGAGGAAACCTGCATACGTCTGAGAAGACATTCAAAGGCATATGTATAGTCGTGCTTGAGTAACGGCAATGGACTCGCCATCTGTCACGTCATCACAATATACATCTGACGGTAAGTACGTTTATGGGTGAGTACTAACTATACACGCCAACTGAAATTGTAAGAACTAGCTGTGCCTGCGAGGACGGCTTTTTTATCTTTCGTAAAACATTTTTTTTTCAATAATATGTATCCTATGTTACTTCTAATACCTCCAAGAATATGTGTACAAAGTTTAATAATGATCGATTCAGTAGTTTTTACGTAAAAGCGTAACAAACAAACTTACATTCACATTTATAATATTACTAGCTGTGCCCGCGACTTCGTCGGCGTGGACGGCTTTTTATCTTTCGTAAAAATTATTTTTTTCTATAAAAAGTATCCTATGTTACTTCTAATACCTCCAAGAATATGTGTACAAAGTTTCATGATGAACGGTTAAGTAGTTTTTACGAGAAAGCGTAACAAACAAACTTACATTCACATTTATAATATTAGTAAGGAAAGTAAGGATTGATTTTTTAGATTATTATATGAATGTGGACGGAGCAATAGAGGTATGTTAGTCTTGAGAGAACTGGCGCTCTACTATCCCTGCCTAGCGTGAGGGCTCAGCGTATTAGGTAACCAATGCTTAATGCAAATTTATGCTTCTGGTTTAATTTCTACGCATTGCTATCACTTATCTAATCTTTTCATGTGGGTCAAATTTATCGTGCACCACTTATTATAATGCCATAAAGATAATAGATAAGATCGGCAAAGTAAGTACTAAACTGTTGTTTAAATTCAATCTTACTTACTTACACGTAAAGTATACCCTTTTGGAATGCCATGAAGAAAATCTATATTTATGACAATTGTTTCTACATGCTTATTATATTGCCATTTAATATACTGCACATATTTCTTAACATATACAATTCTTGGATGTAATGTACAACAATGTTTAGTTCTAAGTATTTGCCGTTCCCTGGGTAGATCTCATACAGTGGCAACACAGAAAGCCGCTTGTGAAATCACGTTCCAGCTGTCAAAAGTTCTTTGTCTGTCATGTCACCAACTGATTGTCACTGGATGCCCGTACAAAATAAAAAATAACAGGCGGTCCTCGCTGCCATGCACAAATTCAAGATCTGCAGGTAATTATTTCAGCAATTAAATTTAATTTACTTTTACACGCCATCATCAAAAGTATGTATTTAATTACTGCACCATCACTATAACCTAAACAAAGTTTTTTTTTTTATTACGGTGTTTCGGTAAATATTGGCTTTTGCATTTCATATTCTTCGTGAATCGTGTTCGTAATACATATTAGTGATCGGGTTTAGTTGTTACTGACCAGTTTTACCGTTAGGTTGCCTACTAACGTCATGTACTTTGTAGTATCTACCTACTTATGTACTTAATACGACATTAACTAAATTGTCACTTGAAGTTTTTTGTATGGTATTCCAACTTAACCACTAGGGTCGTAATGAAGACGTCGGGTATTTTTTTATCTGTAAATTCGAAGCTGAGGTAATTGGTAAAAAGTACATATAGTAAAAAAAGCTTTTTTTTTAATTAGGTATAGACAATAATGTTTCTGACGATAGGACAGGCTGTGGTTATTACTCTAGCATGCTAACACTGTCTGAGAGTAGTCTCTGAGTTACTCTAGACATGTTTCCAAACATATTTATTTTGTTAAAATCTATGTTTGCAATATTCTTAAAAAATTTCGAAAGTTGGAAATTTTTTACACAATGTGATTTTAGGGTGGGTTATGTATATGTGTATATACACTATATATTGACACTCTGTAAGTCTAGAGAGGACTGGTGCTCTACTCTCTCTGCCTAGAGTGAGGGACTCGGCGTGATGATATGTATGTAGGTCTGTAAGTCTAGAGAGGACTGGCGCTCTACTCTCTCTGCCTAGAGTGAGGGACTCAGCGTGATGATATGTATGTAGGTCTGTAAGTCTAGAGAGGACTGGCACTCTACTCTATGCCCAGCGTGATGATGTGTATGTTATATAGTGATAGTGGAAACAAGTTTATTAGTTTACCTGCAATCATAAGATTATGATAAGGTAGTTGATAAGTGTATTAATATATTGTTATATATTTATTAATATTAAATTATATCTTTCCTGTTTTTATTAGGCTTATCTTATACTATACTAGCTGTACCCGCGACTTCGTCGGCGTGACTTTTTTATCTTTGGCAAAAAAAAAAACAATTAAAAGTATCCTATGTTACTTCTAATACCTCCAAGACTATGTGTACAAAGTTTCATGATGATTGGTTTAGTAGTTTTGACGTGAAAGCGTAACAAATTAACTTACATTCACATTTATAATATTAATATGATAATTTTACTTAATGATACTTATGAAAAAAGGTCAGGTCAAGAGTACCCTAAACCGAAGAGCATGTATGAAGGGAATAATGAAAGTGGACGAAGCGAAAGAAGTATGTAAGGATCATAGCAAGTGGAAAGAAGTGGTCTCTGCCCACCGCTACGGGAAAGAGGCGTGATTATATGTAACTTATACTAGCTGGTTACTGCGGCTTTACCCTGTTCACTTTATTATACATAAGTACTAGCAGTCTCGCCCAGTTTCGCTCAGGTGAAAATTAAAATTACTGAAACCGATCGTAGAGCCACCTATCGGGTCCGATTGTGAATCTAAACCATTCCCGAATCCAGCTGATGACATACAGAAAGGAAAACATCGAGAGGAAACCTGCAAACGTCTGAGAAGAAACTCAAAGGCGTATAGTCGTGCTTGAGTAACGGCGATGGACTCGCCATCTGTCACGTTGTAATCTAACTTACCTCTGGCGGAAAGTGGGTGTAAGGGTATTACCTATACACCTCTGCCTACCCCTTCGGGGACCCTTGTGGGAAGCCGTGAGGATATTATTATTATTTATTTATGACACACATTTTGCATTCAACCAAATTGCTATACTTTGCTATGGTATATTAATGATCTCCATAAATGTGTCTGGTTTGTTTTCCTTATTAAACAAATTGGTTGATATTGCTATGACTAATGCAACATATAGTTGTATATGTTGCTGTATTGACAACAACTAGTAACTACAGATAGTGCCACAATGACGCGCCCCACCAATCTAGTCGAGGGGGTCGCGGCATGCGGGCAGTATGACCCGAGTCTATTAATTGTAGTGTGCGTGTGCACTCATAGGTAATCAGTGTGTACCGACAATACTCACACGTTAGTGGAAGGTTGCACACTTACACTGTGAACTATAGGGGAGGATAGTGGGGCGCGTCTTCGTGGATTGCGCTAGCTATCACTCTTTTAGCTGGAGATATGTTTAGGTGTCAACGTAAGCACGACTATACATAAGTCTTTGGACTTCTCAGACGTATGCAGGTTTCCTCTCGATGTTTCCCTTCACCGTAAAGCTCGTGGTGTGCCTCACTGTAATTAAATGTAGAAAAACTCCTCACTCCAGTCGGGATTGGAACTCGCGCCGTTTGCGTGGCAGGCGGGTGCTGTGACCTCTCGGCCACGCCGCCTCCTCTTGTCCTGACGTATAAGTGGTATGGTATCGCAGTGCAGGCGCAACCCTCGTTTCCTCTCGATCTTTTCCTTCACCGCAAAGCTCGTGGTGTGCCTCACTGTACTTAAGTTCAGAAAATACATTGGTACAGTCGGGATTCGAGCTTGCGATCTTTGCTTTCTATGCGACCACTCGACAACTTTCTATGTTAAATGAAGGTTTTATTTTAAACTAGGTGTGCCCGCGACTACGTCCGCGTGGAATTAAAAAAAAAAGCTAGCCCTGTCAGAGATTAGCCGGAACAGACAGACAGATACATTTAAAAAAAATCTTATTATGGTATATGTAGCGTTTATCCATCATCATAATTATGCATTCAGTAAAAAAAAGTACAATCAGACTCTTATTACAGAATCAGATTTCGTTCCGTTCGAATACCGTTCGAATTCGGAGCTGCCCGACTGGGGCAGGACCTCCACCTTACAGAAGTGCGTAGCCAAATAACTCAATTTTTTGTGTTGTGTTCCTACGCGCTGAATAAGGTTTCCAGTAATGAGTTCCTTGGGGAGGGGGGAAGATTGTTATATTGTGTTGGAAGCAGAGGGATTAAACCCATTATGCTGCCAACACTCTACAACTCACCGAACACAGAGTGGCAACGCGCAAGTGATACTTCAGTATCGTGAGCGTAAATAGGCTACTGTAACCGTTTCCCATCAGGTGGGCCGTATGCTTGTTTGCCACTCTTGTTGTAAAAAAAAAAGACTCGAATAAAATTTATTTGTATAGATGAAGTATTTAACAGTAAAATATCTTTCCTCTGTTCCAGATCTTGATATGAGGTGATATCCACAAAACAACTTTAAAACACTTTAAAAGGACAACAGTTTTGGCATTCTGAACCCATCCATCCACCATATAATTCGGCTCCACGTACGGGCATTAAAAATATCCTATCATTCGCTTTATATGTCCATTGGGCAAAGGCGCTATCGACCATTTTTCATTTTTTCCTACTCTATTTTCATACCATGGACAAGGAAGTACTGACCAGAATTGCGGACGTGAACGTCCTGTCTTTCCGGAAAGTGGAAGAGGTTAAACGGTTGGCAAAACACTTTCGAAATGTGATCAACCATCCAGCAGCGGAGATCAAACCTGTCGTGCATGCTTACCTGATGAACTTGGACGCTACGCACAAGAAGATATTCCTCCAGAAGCGCGAGAGTGTAGAAGTGGAATACATTTTCACAACAGAGAAAAAGAGTAACTTGCAAAGACAACGGTTTAATAGCTTGCCAGTGAGCGAAGTCCCAGAGTTACTCAGGGCGGAGCTGCTTACAGCTACAGCCGAGCACGCAAAACAAGTCCATATTTGTACTGACTGTAATGTCGAAATTGAACTCCTCGACGAGGAGCCGCTGATGGAATCTCTCCAGAAGCATTTCAATTTGGCGGTCCATTTGCCTAAACTGAAACGCGAGAGCATCGACGTCGCTGAGCCTGTGATCTTACCTAACATGTCTCGTAGACTCTCGGCGATGGAATGTGGGGAGACACCAGCGCAAAATCTAGACTCGTTGATGCAATTAGTAAAGCCTGTTGGCGAAAAACTCGACAGGGTGTTTTCTGCCAAACTAAGCCAGGCTCTGATGAAGCATCTCTCGGATACGTCTGAAGCTACAGTCGCCGCTGCGCTCAAGTTCTACCAGGAAGCGTACGACAAATTGAGCTACGATGTAAGCGCTACTGACTTCTCCAACCAGACGAGTTCTGTCGCGCCCATAATAATGAGCATTAGGGACAACGTATACCAAAATTTCTCAGCCGACGCCAATAAAAACCACGAGAATGACGACGGTGAAGCTGCTGTGGAGAAGCCCAAGAACCAAGTGAAGAAATACCGTTACTATGGGCCAATTGAGAATCGAATCCTGAAACTATTGCTTGATCATAAACTGTTGACTCTAGTCGACGACCGTACTGGGAAGCTCGCGTTCTTCTGCATCGCTTGCGAATATTACACGCTTCGGTTTCACTACGATAGCGTTCTTAACCACGTCTTTAGTGAGACTCATATTCATAACCTCTCCTGCATTTTGCAGTCGGACAAACACATACCGTTTGTCATGAAAGAAACCTCCATTGATGAGATCAAGGATATGAATGAGAAATTCCTCTCAAGCCACGACATTTCCTGCACCTCCAATGCCGTTTACTGCAAGCTTTGCAAGACCAACATCGATAGCGTTGAACTCTCCATTCTGCACATACTTGAGGATAAACATCTCGCCCGGCTCTCAGATAGTCTTTATTTGAAGATGAAGGCTTCCAGTCCCAACGGCAGCATTCCCGACGAGTGGGGCCCGAAGGATTTGAACTGGACAAAGTTCCTCGCGAGCGTCGGCAGGCCGCAGAATGGCAGGGATCACGTAATCATTGAGAACTTTATCAAACCCACGGGCAAGGTGGGCAACTTTTGCTCCTGCTGCGACCTGACCCTGAAAGGGCCTCGTCAGGTTTTGTTCAACCATATACGCCAGAAGAAGCATTTGAGAAACGCCGCACCGAGAAAACTCTCCCTACTTTACAAGAACTATTGTCGCCCGTCGGAATTCTACGCCAGTTTTGGCAATTTCTACCTCTGTACCGTGTGTCCCGACGTGGCTCTGCCTTCGTTCTCGGCGATCGTGGAGCATATAGAAAGCGCACCGCACATTGAAACGTTGGCGAAGTTAATCAACTGCGCTCTATTCCCTAAAACCTCGTCGGAACTTGCTTTGAATAAAATATCACCTGGATTGGTGTGTGAGCTGTGCAGTACTCCATTCGAGGACACGAGCGAGGCAGTTAAGCATATACTAGCCAGTATTGAACATCAGAATCTGCTCGCCGAAGATATAGTTCGGTCTAACAAAGGCGATATTATAAGCGTTTACATGCGCGGCAACTATGTTTTACACAACGAAGGCTCGACGTTCAACTGCGTGCCTTGCAGTGGGGTTTTCAATTCGATCCGGTCATTGCTCATGCACTTGGTTTACGCCGAACATTTCGTACACACACCGTTGACAGAGTGCATATTTCGATTTTATTTGGAGTTGAAACACAATATTAACATGTTGGGAAGAAATAAATACGTGTATTACGACTTTGGAAGACTTAGATGTGGAGTGTGTGACGCCGATGTAGATGAAGGTGAGAACGCCAAGAAACACGTGGTGTCACCGCGCCACAGAGAGAACATGGGGGCCAGTTATGTTAGCGTTAATTTGGACGGATCTGCTGTGGAGTGAGGTGAGTCATACAATGTTATACATATCACCTTACAGAGACTTACAGACCTACATACATATCATCACGCCGAGCCCCTCACGCTAGGCAGAGAAAGTAGAGCGCCAGTCCTCTCTAGACTTACAGACCTACATA